>JANBPY010000210.1:0-13907 GCA_027577015.1 Dispira parvispora
TTTCAACTCGTGGCTGTGGTTTTCCAAGCATAGCGGTAGTATAAACTAGAGAATCTGGGCCAAAGATCAAGATAATAGGGAGATACAAATGAAAAGTCCTAATAGATACCGTGAACGTTGGTAGGCGTTGAAATACTACTTACAAGTGTTTAATGCAGGAAACAAAATGTAAATGATATAAAAAGCGGATACGAAAAAGGTATAGAATCCACTCACTTAGGTAATAAGATAGATACATTTTCTGTGCTGTGATAAACGGCTCTAGTTCTGGTAACCATGGGTATGCCCTGATATCAAATCCATACGATAGGAGGAGCCTGCGACAGCCCCACCTATCTCACCAAGGGCGGCGTAACTATAAGAGTTTACGAACAGCTAGACGGAGAATGACGTTAAGGAGTGGGATTGGTCCAGTAAGTCACTGGTGAGGTTTCAGAGGGGCAAAAAAAAAGTAAAAGTAAACGGCGTTGACGCCAAGATTGATATCACCTACTGTCGAATCCGGTAAAAATGGCGTGCGCCACATTGCAAGTGTATAGGTTCCGCTACTTTTTCGAGGCAACTCAAGTCATGGAACAATGCAGCATTTACCTGATTTTCAAATCAAACAAAACGATTTACAAATTTTCCTTTTACCATAAAAAATATATCGTTTTCCAACTACAGCGAAAAGTCCGCCATTACCAAAGGTATCACTTACACTACCGCATGGTTTCGGTTGTAATGGGTGCATTCTTTTTCTCCGGATCGCCATAGAATTTGAATGAACGATAGCACAGAAATGGAAACGTTTTAACCAATATAAACCAAATGGGCTAGGACCCCAATCATTCAATTCATTTGAGTGCCCCAGTTGTTTTTCAATGCCAAATTTATAAGCTACACATACTCTAAGGTAAAATTGATGTTGGTGAGTTCATCGCAACTCAATCAGCGCATTATCCACCTGGCAATACAATCGCTGTCAATGTTATAGACCCGACAAACCTTCAACTAATGTGGCGGTAAACTAAAAACCAAATGATCAAGGAAAGTTCCGCTGATATGCAATAAGTAGCCTTAAAACTATACGGATAAATAAAAAGGGTTCGTTTTAGTAAATCATTGCAACAGTACATTCTTAAGGTTTACCCATATATTGGCTCCTAAAATGGTAAGCTTTACATCAATATGAGTAATTCCAAAAGAGGTACATACTAACATTTAAGAACATACCATTCAATACTCGTAGTTGGAGGCATAGGGGAAAATCAATACAGCTTACTTCCATTCATCAAATAGTGGGAGCAATTGAAACTACAATCGGTATAAATACATCGAAAAGAAGCGGTCCACGGTGATTGTACCTAACCATTCGTACACCTTGTTTCCTTTATTCTAAAAAAACCCAACGCTGGCCCATGTTATATATCTAATATGTACACTCATAGCCGTATCTATGGCTTATACCTGCACAGGCTGCTGCTGGCTGCCGTGCTATGTGTGTTTCCACTATCCCTGGCGAGTCTAGTGCCAAACTCTTTTATGGTGGGTTTGCAAGACACCAACGATGGCTTATTGCCCTCCACAACTCTACACCATCGTTTCCTAAACACCCTGGCCGACCTGCATATTCCCCACCGTGTGGTTTACAACTACTCCAGGGTCTACACCGGAGTAAGTATACGGGTCAGTGGTAATTATGCCGATTTTATCAATACTTTACCCGAAGTCCACGCCGTCGTTCCCAATCAACTCGCCTCCCCTGACTACATCCACCGACTGGTGCCCCGGAATGGCGTGACGTACTCGGCCAAGCGTCAACTGGCCCACGACTCGACGGGATACTATGAGTTTATGAAACAGCACCCCAATATCCGTGGCCAAGGAGTGAAAGTGGGTATCATCGACTCAGGCCTCGACTACCACCATCCGGCATTTGGAAACTGTTACAAAACCAGTGGTTGTCGTATACAGTACGGGTACGACTTTGTCGGTGACGATTTCAATGGCACCAACACAGCTCATCCGGATGACGACCCACGAGACACATGTAATGGTCACGGCACCCACGTGGCGGGGATACTGGCCGGTGACGACGGAGAATTCCAAGGGGTGGCACCCGAGGCCACTTTGGGAGTGTACCGCATCCTTGGCTGTGAGGGAAGTACGAGTACGGATGTTACTGTCAAAGCCTTAGAACAAGCACACGCGGACGGTATGCAAGTAATCAACATTTCTGTAGGCACACCGTCTGGTACAGGAATGGAGAACGACACCCTAGCAAGCGAAGATATTAGTGAGTTTGGTTCGCTGGTGGTATCATCGGCGGGTAATACCGGTATGTATTCGATGTGGATGAATAATGCACCTGCAGCGGGACCAGGGGTGATATCGGTGGCCAGCTCGGAGCCGAATGAATATTATTCACTTTGTATCACCGACCACTCCAATGGGGACAAGAAAATCATTCGTTCACAAACCCCAAACATTAATATTCCAGCTGACTTCAAACATCAGCCATTGACTCGTGCCAAGGATACCAACGGCACCGACCAGGCCTGCGCTCCCCTTACCCAGTCACTCAAGGGTAAAGTGGCCCTAATACAGCGGGGTGGATGTCCGGTCAATACCAAAGCCCAACACGCTATGGAAGGGGGAGCCATCGCCGTGCTTATTTACAACAATGAAGGTGATGTTATGAACACTTTTAATATCGATGATACTATCAAAATCCCAGTGGTATGTGTTGAAAAATTGGACGGGGATGATTTCGTAAAACGACTAGATGAAGGCCAAGACATAACACTAAGTTCTGACGAAAATCTGATCGCCGTTACCTCTGCCCATCCCGCTACGGTGTCTTACTTTTCCTCGTGGGGTCCAACGATGTTCTTGGAACTGAAACCGGATATCACGGCTCCAGGGAGCCAAATTTACTCAACTCTTCCACTAAATATGGGAGGCTATGGAATACAATCAGGTACTTCCATGGCTTCTCCCTATGTAGCAGGCTGTTTGGCACTTCTGCGGCAGTTAATGCCCAATCGTACTGTTCAAGAGTACACTTCGTATCTTCATCACACGGCCAAAGCACTAGAATCCGATAAGTCTGGATTCATACTGCCATTGGTCCAACAGGGAGGTGGCCTGATTGACATGAGCTCCGTGACCAATGCGTTAAACTTTGACTTCAATTACTACGTTCCTACTACTTCCCGGGAGAAGGCCGTCAACATCCCTCAAGGCTGGGAATTTTTTCCATTTAATCTCACACTAACAAATAGCGATGAAGTAGCATATAGCGTAAAAACTACTTATGAAACTGCTGAGCAAGTTACATCGTTCACGCCCAAGGGCATTCGGACCATTGAACCATTCCGGAGTCATGAAAAAATGCACATGACTAACATCCTGGCCGACCAGTCCACTTTAGAACCTGGAAAAGAACTCCACCAAAGCTACCGGGTCATCATCGATAAACTCCCTGATGACGAATTTTGGGTGGCGGGAGGACGAGTGGTGATAAGCCTCAGTGATCCCCAGGACAACTCATTTCAGTTATCATTTCCTTTTATAGGTATAAAGGGGATGTATGGTGCATTTTCCATTCTACCTCCCTTCAATGACCCGAATTATCCCCGTTTTATTGACCCATTAACCGAGGAGCCCATCACAGGGCGCGACACACGAACCTTTAGCATGGAAGGAGGTGACTTTCCAAAATTTCGCTTCCGACTGCAGTTCTCAGTATGGCGGGCTACTGTTTCCATATCATACACAATACGAGATAAGAATAATGGAAGCCTATCTGTGGTTTCCGAAATAGCATCGTACGGAGAAAATTTTAACCTAAAGCGGAATTACGAAAGTGATGACTTTTATACCTATACATGGAACGGTCTTTTGGATGGAGATAAGTGCATTCCTCCGGACGTAGAATTAGACTGGTTTTGCTTCAATGTATCGTGGCAGACATCCGATTCCTTGTTGGTGTCAAGTTGGACGTCACCTGACTTCAGCATAAAACAGGTTGTGAAGGGTGGTGCTAACTGTTCTGTTTCATCCGCCACTAATGCCTCTTCTTAATCTTAGTACACATCCTTATTCCCTCATCGTTGTCAGTGTTAACAGTGTGTCTCCGATCCATGGTTTACGCGGCAAAATTTTCATCTTTGTGGTTTAGTATTTTTAGATTCCACAGCCATTGTGTTCCGAATAGGCCAGTGTTCCTGGACTTCCCTACTACATCGTAACAGAATTTACCATCTGACTACCCAGGCGTAGGATAACGTCCTTGCCAATAATGGAGAGCAGTGGTATAGATCGTGTATTGCGATCTTCTTTGCACAGCCGTCATCATTATCATCGACTAGGACTTTAGGACCTCAGGGCTGGCCATCTCCTCGATGATACTTCGTTTGCTATGTTTACCATCAATTTTAGCCAGACTGGCGTACTAATACTTGCTCTACATCCAGAGGTCTCTGCGTAATTTTACCCTGCGTCGATATCGTGATATGGCTCCATACTATTGCTGCCACTGTGTCACAGCGCACTCGGCAGTGTATCGTACATACGATGACAACTGAATCATCTTGCATCGCTGTACCCCGTTAATACACCTTGCGCTTTCACAATGCCTACTTGCCAACGCTGAGTTATCCGATTAGCGTACTTGCGAAATTACTGCCTGTTCGAATAGGACTGACTTTGATATTTTCTCTTAATGATTATTATCAACATACGGTGATTATTGAAATTGTTATGCCTATTATTATTCTTTTCAGTTCATTGATTACGTTCCTACGAGTGCGGCGTTTATGCCAATATTAATTCTGAGTATCTACAATATTCACTTAATTAAACTTTCCGCTTACCTTGTTGGTATTGAATATAGCTATATTTATTCACCATGATGGTAGCTCTAGTGCAAAATACTGGTACGACCGGAAACTTGCGGATCACCTCTCGCGTTTCCTCCTTTTATCACTGGAAGCCACTGCTATGTAGCGAATACAAACACTCTGGAAATGCCCCTGGTGTATCCTATAGCGATATTTTTTTCATAGTGTTAATTAGTTAGAGCACTCAGATAATTGTGGTTTATATCTATCGTATACCATACTGTTAAAAGTCTTCACTGGTGTGGAGCTGTCAAGATATTATTAATCGCAGATTAGGTAAAACAATTAAAGGCCATATACAAAGGCTAACGTTAGCATTGCTGCCGACTTGAAAACTGAGCCATTATCTAGCTGGGTCGGCCAGTATTCATGTCTTCTATGCTACTCTATAGGCTGTAATAGCGAATGCTGCTAGTAGTACATTAACTCCCTTGCGCTTGTTTGTGCATTTATTTGACACCGTCACTGGACCCCCAATTGGACCTCTCATTTTGCGTATCCTGGTCACCTTATATAAAAAGCTTTCATTTCTCTGACGCTGCTTTAGTTATAGCTTTTAACTTCTCCTGTGTCTATACTACGTCGGTACTGTCTGTCACAACTTTGATCTACCCTTTATTTCTTAATAGTTTTTGAAGGGTTCACTCTGATAATAACAGTGTGCTACCCAGCATTAAATAGTCACATCATTTTGGTAATCCTAACCATCGGTTCATAATCTGCTTATGTTGTGGCCATCTTTCCATTCTTTGGAGCAGCAAGGATTCGCTATTACCCCTCTTGGCAGTCACTATGGTGTAGATAACCCTCTACTCGCGTGGAAAACTCCAAAGTGCAGGATATATTCTGTCACCCATTTCCTTATACGCACTAGAAAATGAAACGCAAAGGAGTTGACTACGACGCTTATTGTAATGATGAAGGATGATGATAGTATTAGTAGGGTCACAACAACGTTGTTGCTTTGGTTATACGCAAGTTCTTTCACAGAAGTTTGCATAGATGGCTCAAGGAATACTACGACGTGCTTAACAAAGATGACATGTACTTTTTGGTGGCGTACTTTGATGTTTTTAAGGCATGCAGATCACCTTCCCCTCACTAACCCTAATTTCCTGACTCTTCGATCTTTGTATTATTCTGATGGGCCATTGCCTGTGGGGGTAAAGGAGCTCGAAAACTTCTCACCTGTCAGTCCTCCATTGGACTATACTACTCTGAAACTCTTCTTCATAACAAATCCTAACATTTCCGTATAAAAAAGAACATGATTTTCGAAATACTGCACTGGGAGAGTCTTAATTGACGAACGCTATGGAATGGTAAAGTGGTATGCCCAAATACAAAAGGATTGTCCTGATTCATGATCTATTAGATTTGGTTAATCATGACGAGTTTGCAAAACTCAACAAAGGACCCTTCAAGCTCTCTTACTATACAGTATTCGTAGTCTGAGATGCAAGGGCAGATCAAAACTGCTCACGTCCATTCTTTAAACAGCTGGAATAAATGGAACTACAGTTAATATAAATACATTGAGTAGTAGTCCGTGGTCATAATCAACTAATCATTCGTACACTTTCTTTCCCTCATTTTTTTTAAAAATTTCAACTCTGGTTTATGTTATATATCTAATATGTACACTCATAGCCGTATCTATGGCTTATACCTGCATAGGCTGCTGCTGGCTGCCGTGCTATGTGTGTTTCCACTATCCCTGGCGAGTTTAGTGCCAAACTCTTTTATGGTGGGTTTGCAAGACGCCAGCGATGGCTTATTGCCCTCCACAACTCTACACCATCGTTTCCTAAACACCTTGGCCGACTTGCATATTCCCCACCGTGTGGTTTACAATTACTCCAGGGTCTATACCGGAGTGAGTATACTGGTCAGCAGTAACTATGCCGATTTTATCAATACTTTACCCGAAGTCCACGCCGTCGTTCCCAATCAACTCACCTCCCCTGACTACATCCACCGGCTGGTGCCTCGGAATGGCGTGGCGTACTCGGCCAAGCGTCAACTGGCCCACGATTCGACGGGGTACTATGAATTTATGAAACAGCACCCCAATATCCGTGGCCAAGGAGTGAAAGTGGGTATCATCGACTCAGGTCTCGACTACCACCATCCGGCCTTTGGAAACTGTTATAAAACTAGTGGTTGTCGTATACAGTACGGGCACGACTTTGTCGGTGACGATTTCAATGGCACCAACACAGCACAACCGGATGACGACCCACGAGATACATGTAATGGTCACGGCACCCACGTAGCGGGGATACTGGCCGGTGACGACGGCGAATTCCAAGGGTTGGCACCCGAGGCCACTTTGGGAGTATATCGAGTCATTGGCTGTGAGGGAAATAGCAATACGGATATTATTGTCAAAGCCCTAGAACAGGCACACAAGGACGGTATGCAAGTGATCAATATGTCTGTAGGTACACCGTCTGGTACAGGGATGGAGGTTGACAGCCGAACAAGTGGAATTTACGTTCGTTATGGTATGTTGATAGTGTCATCAGCGGGAAATGCCGGTACCTATTCTATGTGGATGAATAACGCACCTGCAACGGGACCAGGGGTAATATCGGTGGCCAGCTCGGAGCCGAATGAATACTATTCACTTTGTATCACTGACCATTCCAACGGTGACAAGAACATCGTTCGGTCGTCCACCCAAGACCTTAGTATTCCCACTGACTTCAAACATCAGCCATTGACTCGTGCCAAGGATACCAATGGCACCGACCAGGCCTGCACTCCCCTTACCCAGTCACTCAAGGGTAAAGTGGCACTAATACAGCGTGGTGGGTGTAAGGTCAATACCAAAGCCCAACACGCTATGGAAGCGGGTGCCATTGCCTTGCTTATTTACAACAATGAAGGTGATGTTGTGAACACCTTTAATGTCGATGATACTATCAAAATCCCAGTGGTATGTATTGAAAAGTCGTCCGGGGACGATTTCGTTAAGCGATTAGGCGAAGGCCAAGGCATAACGCTAAGTTCTGACGAAAACCTGATCGCCGTTCCCTCTGCCCGTCCTGCTACAGTGTCCTACTTTTCCTCGTGGGGTCCTTCGACGTCCTTGGAACTGAAACCGACTATCACGGCTCCAGGAAACCAAATTTATTCAACCCTGCCTCTAAATATGGGACGTTATGGAATACAATCAGGTACTTCCATGGCTTCTCCCTATGTGGCAGGCTGTTTGGCACTGCTGTGTCAGTTAATGCCCAACGGTGCTGTTCCAGAGTACGCTTCGTATCTTCGTGCCACAGCTAGTGTACTAAAATCCGATAAATCTGGATTCATACTGTCATTGGCCCAACAGGGAAGTGGCCTGATTGACATGAGCTCCGTTGCCAATGCATTGAATTTCCACTTCAGGTCAAGTCTTTGGTTGTGGGACATCTCCGATCCCCCTGGTGGTAAACAGTTTCAACTATTTAACATCAGCCTAATTAATCGAGGTGAAGTAGTATACTACTTGAACACTACGTATGAGACTGCTGAGCAAGTTACACCATTCACACCTGAACGCACTGTGAACAGTGAGCCATTCCGACGTTATGAAAAAATGGATATGACTAATATCCGGACCAACCGGTCTACTTTAGAACCTGGTAAAGAACTTCGCCATAGCTATCGGGTCACCATCGATAAACTCCCCGATGACGAATTCTGGATAGTGGGAGGACGAGTGGTGGTAAGCCTTACTGATCCGCAGGACAATTCATTTCAGCTTTCCTTTCCTTTTATAGGGATGAAAGGAATTCTTAGTGAATTACCCATATTACCTCCTGTTAATAATCCATTATATCCCCAACTTATTGACCCACTAACCAAGGAACCCATTACGGAGAACGGCACGCGAACCTTTAGCATGGAAGAAGACGACTTTCCAGTATTACGCTACCGTTTGCAATATACCATATCTATCACCAACATTTACATTACTTATAACGCAAGGTCTGTCGATACAGACAAAGTATATGAGAAGAATGAGACTGCACACTTTGGGCACGCTTACGATCTAATTCGTAATTTCGAGGATAACGACTTTTATACCTTCAACTGGACAGGCCTTTTAAACAACGCTGTTGGTCTTCCTTCTAATGCGGGAAAAGATTCCTTATATTTAACCGTTAGATGGGACGCACCCTATGTATCCGGGGATAAATCCACCAAAGTCATAACGTGGAAATCGCCGACTTTTAACATACAGCATTTTAGTAGGAGTCCGTTGAGAGGGATACCGGATATGCGAGTTCCGAAACCACCTCAATCAATATCTACATAAATCGCCAGCTGTCGCTAAGTGCTACGTCATGGAGGTCATTAAAGGCGATACTTTGACAGTTGCGGACATGCAACTTTTTTATCATATATCGAAAGGAAAGGATTCCAAGGGATAAAAATAAAGCTATAGCGTCAGCTATAATTGCAAAGACCGGATAGTATCTCAGCAAGGGGCACCAGTTGACTGGCAGTAATTCTGGTCCATGAAAATTTATTATACAAAAGACTTGCAGTCACTACATACGAAGAATCCCAGAAACCACGTGATTGATTTTTTTTTAGTTTTTTTTTTTATTCTTTTCTGGTAAGGTTTGGGATAAGCAAAGTCATGGCTGTGTGTTATATACGAGTAAGGGTTTTATATTTTTTTCGTTTGCGATTCTGGTCAGGCAGTTCTATATTCGACTTTCTTCTTTTTCACCTTTCCGAGTTAATGACCGCTATAGCCTTATTACTTTTTTCCGAGCGTTAAAGACACTCCCCCTTATAAATCCAAAGTTGAGATAATGAAAGTAAAAACTATTTCACGTAGCGTGCAAGAGCACAGTCGCTCCCGAGCTAGTGACAATCATGTTATGCGACGTAATATCACCACTACACACAACCCCTTCCAGCGCGCTCGGGAATATGTTCGTGCTGTAAATGCGGCTAAAATAGACCGCATGTTTGCCAAACCATTTGTAGCTGCGTTGGACGGACATGTGGACGGAGTGTACTGTCTTGCAAAGCACCCTTGGGATCTCAATGCGGTTATATCGGGTAGTGCCGATGGTGAAATTCGCATTTGGGATCTGGCTTCGCAGCAGTCAGTGTGGACAGCTCAACAGGCCCACCAAGGTATGGTACGTGGTACCTGTGCCATTCCCAAAAGTCGACGATTTCTATCCGTGGGTAACGACCGACTGGTCAAGGTGTGGCACCCAGAACAGGAAATGACGGACAGTGCAGCCCATAGGTCGTCGGATAATGCTGGCAAGGGCAAGCAATCCCGGTTGTCATTTGCCGAACGCGCTCGTTTGGCAGCGTTGGAAGCCCAAGAAGACAACGATAGCAATGACGAAAGCGGCGATGAACGGTTACTAGGGGACTCGGATCGTGAAGCGGAAGAAAAAGAAATGAACGATGAGGACCAGGCTCTCTACCAGTACGGTAGTCAACAGGGTTTTCTAGGAAAAACCCGTGGGTTGGTGCGTAACTGGGATGGCACCCAAACGGGTATCGAACGGCACCGTTTGGGAGCAGTGCAGCCGGTGGCCACATTCCAAGGTGAAGACTCCTTCAGTGCGGTAGACCACCACCGTAACCAGTCGGTGTTCGCCACTTCAAGCTCCGTGATCTCCATCTGGGATATCAATCGGTCACAGCCTATAAAAACCATGGAGTGGGGAGCTGACACCATTAATACGGTTAAATTCAACCAGACCGAAGTGGACATTCTGGCCAGTTGCGGAACAGACCGTACCATTATTTTGTATGATTTACGTACGCAATCCCCTCTGACCAAAGTGGTGACGTCGTTGAAGACCAATGCGATTTCCTGGAATCCCATGGAGGCGTTCACGTTCGCCGCGGCCAACGAAGATCATAATGTGTACCTCTTTGATATGCGTAATCTGAGCCGCTCCACGCGAATTATGAAGGGTCACGTATCAGCTGTATTGGATGTAGATTACTCACCTACTGGGGAGGAACTGGTGACGGGTTCCTATGATCGGACCATTCGTATTTTTTCGAAAAATGACCACCTCAGTCGCGACATGTACCACGGTCGACGGATGCAGCGCGTGTTTTGCGTCAAATACACCATGGACGATAACTTTATCTTGTCGGGTAGCGACGATGGTAACGTTCGTATCTGGAAAGCACGTGCCTCCCAGAAATTAGGACCCATCAGGAACAAGGAAAAGAGTAAACAAGAGTACAATGAGAAGCTACGGAATCGTTATAAGCATCTGCCTGAGGTTCGTCGAGTTCTTAATAACCGTTCTGTGCCATCATCGGTATCCAAGGCGCTCAACAAGAAATTGACTATGCTGAAATCCGAAAAACGTAGAGAGGAGAATCGGAAAATTTATGCCAAAAACCCCGACGGTGAACACAAATCCGAGTACAAAAAGTCTATCATCCAGGTTACGCACAAGTAAATATCCTTTGGTTGTCATGGTGTTTGGGTTTATGGGAAATACAGTTGGAATTTTGGTGGTAGGAAAGAAAAGTATATATTACACAGAGCGGGTATTACTTATATCTAGTTTTTTTTCCACTACTTCTTTTGTAGTGCTTGAGCAGTCCAATGTCTGCGTGCATTTAATACAATAAAATCATCACTTGGATACCTAGTAGGTCATGTGTCATCAGTTCCTACCTTTTTATCAAAAGCTTGCAATACAAGGACCCGGTAGGCAAATGAATATCAAAGTGCAGTTCCTAACAACTTTTGAGGCAATCTATACAGACCAGTAGTGTCGACAAGAAGCGATGGACAAAGATAGAATAGGACTGAAATTCACAGTATAAGCTATGGATTCTTTCCTCAAAATCAAAACCAAAAGCCCATTGCGGGATAAAACCCCGGTGGGACCAAAAGCACACTGCACGTATGCTTGGACGGCTTTGGTTGGTACCAGTAATAGTAAAAAAACAAAAACATGGTAAAAGTAAATATACCAGCCTTCTGCCAGGGTATTCACAGTTTGAGGGGGCCATACCGACACTTGTTTACATGTTTCCTGAATCTTCTCCATGGTTGGCGGACTACGCATAGCTAGCTATTTTTATTATTATTCAAGTATACAGATATTAGCACCGATAGTATAGTTTCGAAAGGTGGACTAATCATGTTAAAACGTTTGGATGTACGACCGGATCACCGACCCGTGCCTTTGCCGGCAGAGGACACCGCTCCCAAGTTGCAAGGCCAGTCCCTGTTGATACAACAACAACTTATTGTAGAAGATGTGCTCTACGTGTTGGGCGGCATTCCAGGGCAATACCTTTATTTACAACCCACAGCTCCGGATACGAGTTTGTTATACCAACCTACTGACCCAGCGGAGACGTCCCCAGAGGGAATCCTGCGACAAATTCGCCAAGTATACCAGTGGTATATTCACCCTAGTTTGGACTCTTCCCTGGCCGTGGTGATAACTCCGCTACTTACATTGGGTAGTCATTATATAATGGTGCAAGAATTTATTCGTGAATATTCCCCCATGCGGGCGGGGCAGGTTAACCAGGCCCTTTGTGCGGCCATCCGGGATATGCTGCAAGAGTACCATACGTTGATAGCCCAGTTGGAACATTTACACCGTCGGGCTACGGTGCGCGATCCGTTTACTTTGCAAAAGGTCAGTTTTTACGTGCAGCCCAGTGCACGGGTGTTTGAACGTTTGGTGGTGTTGATTTGTACCATGAAACGTAAAACGGAGCAGGAATTTCGAATGTTGCGTCGAAAAGAATATCAGGAATATTTAGAGCAATGCCAAACGCACCCCACTTCGGCATTACCTAGTTACACGTCGGATTCATATACGGCTACTAAATTTGGGACGGTGACTAACGTGGCCAATGAAGCTCAGTATTTCCAAGGGGTGACGGCCCCACCGGAACATCCGCGTGATCCAAATCTTTACCCAACGGCCGATCAGGGAATGATCTCCTTTGATGAACTAGAACCGGTAAGAGGGTCGGCAGATACTGCCGTGGGACAAAACCAACCACGGGGTGACTTGTCTAAAAGGCTTGTGGTGTGCCGTGGAGGTCGTACACTCAAGGTAATTGCCGAACAAATGACGGCAACCGGGGGAGACCCCATGGCTAAGCGACTCTATGGGTTTCTCCTCTCGCGCTCAGCACGGCCATTTTTCCGGATGCTGCAAACCTGGTTACGCTGTGGGGAAGTTGAAGATCCCTGGAAGGAGTTTATGATTCGTCGTAACGATTCTTCAAAGAAAAAAGCAGGACCTGGCGAAGGTCTATTTGCCGAAACCTTGGACCACCTGGGTGCGTCAGAGGGATCACCGTCAGCAGGACTAGTCCACCGACACCTCATCTGTTTGGATATGACCCCGAGCTTCCTACATCTAGTGTGTAAAAAGGTACTGCTATCCGGTACTTATTTGAATATCATCCGGGCCTGTAAAACCAATGCCTATTCCAGTTCCACCGCAGAGGATTTATGCATGATGGATATTGAACCCGATGCTAGCCAGGATCGTTTGTTCGCCGAGGAAAGTTTTATTGGGATGGAGACCTTGGAGAGCGGTCGGGAAACTGTGGATACTCATCATAGCGACGCGGTCACGGAAGCGTTTGATGGTCAATTGCATATTCTGAAGATCGAAAATGCCTACAGATATGCCAACAAAACCCTGCTGTGGATTTTGCTGGAACAGAACCAGCTGTTGAACCGACTGAGGTAAGTAGCTCCTATGTTGGGGGAGGGTATGTCCATAACCATGGTCGGATACGCCCCCCTTTATTGTACCCGGGGCTATTATTGATGACCTAATACATAGATTGGCCGTTGTCCTTGACCGTGGGTAAAAGGGATGAGAGGCAGTGGCACACTGTATGCTTCGGGATAAGGATGACTCTGCCACTGAGAATTTTTCGACAATGGGAAGAAAAGTGGAGGGGGGGGGAGGATACTATACCACAAACAATGGATGTCTGATACACTATTACACGCCCAAGATGGCGGTGATAACTGGA
>JANBPY010000211.1:0-13903 GCA_027577015.1 Dispira parvispora
CGAGGGTTACCAAAAATTTGAGGTACTATATTGGATACCACGATTTACTAACCAGCTCTCCCTCGTCCATCAATTTGCAGTACCCTCGTTTATTCCTGGTGGGCGTTTGCTATAAAACACTTGTCCCATGAATGCACAATTAATGGAAAATAACCAGCTGGCCAGGCTGATAAAATGCTATTCGACATGGGTAACAAAAGCTAACCTTACGGGACAGTAGTGATGTACAGTATAGTCGAAGCACTACAATTTTATGGTGTATACGTTTCCGAGGGTCCGGAAGGTTGTTATAGTGGACAAGCCATCGGTTCGAAGGACCATATGTGTGATGTGATCGCATCCATCCTGGCAATGAAACATAACTAAGTAGTAGAATCAACACTCTCAAAGACGAGGGTAATAAGATAAAATTGATGACAATAAGGGCTAAGTCTAGCAGTTGGACAAGGCTCAACTATGAGCGTAGGGCTGTAACACTAACTTTTTAGAGGAGAGTGCTCAATTAAAGCAGGTAGCCAAACTGCATAGACTGAGAAGAAAGGGAATGTAAAGGAATGCAAAAATTTAGGCGGATACCATCCACTCGGTCTAGAATCAATTGCCACTCAACGCTAAATTCAAGCTTGCGTACAAGGGAATAATCAGCAAGACTGGAAAAAAGGATAGTATCGATCCTAGCTGCCATCATCACCAAAAGCTATCGCAGACTAATTCTTATTATTCGGTATCTGTCATCACATGTTCACTCTATGGAGGAGGCTATGAGTATGCTAGGAAAAAGGTGGCCGTAGTCACTACGCCCTTAGACGCACAGTATTCTGACCCTATAACTGACATAGTCAAGGATGACTTCGTCGG
This sequence comes from Dispira parvispora, assembly GCA_027577015.1. Lineage (NCBI taxonomy): Eukaryota > Fungi > Kickxellomycota > Dimargaritomycetes > Dimargaritales > Dimargaritaceae > Dispira > Dispira parvispora. The sequence continues at coordinate 859 of JANBPY010000211.1, forward strand.
TATTCAAATTTTGCTCAGATAGGAAATAATGAATAGAAGTCTCTGTATGTACTCAAGTAGTACTTGTATAAACTGATATTTGTAGTGCAAAAATCAACGAAAGCAGAAAATACTGATAAACATTGGCACGTAAACAGTTATCGTACGTTGATAGTAATGGACAGATGGATGTTAGTCTGATGAACTTAGACTGTACTATCTCAGTAGCATCAAGCAAGTAACTGACTCAGATCATAATACTTGCGAAAGCGAAAGGTGTACTAGTCTGATTTGATGACATAGGGTATGCTCGATGTCATTATAAGTACACTGTGCTAGTGAGTATACCGTGATTAAGCTGCAGGGGTGTTACTCCGCACTATAGCCAGGTTGCGGTAGAGTAAAACCGCATGACGACCTCTAGAACAAGTGCTACAACGATAGTCATGATACGGTAGCCAGTAAAATAAATTAACCTAGTATCAGCAGATACATTCACCATCTGAAGGTGGGGTATAAAGAAGGATGAAACTATAGGCGATGTTATTTGGGAGGGTAGACAATAGGTGAGATATTCCCGTGTTCTCCATTTGGTCAAAGGTTGTACCCTTTTGCCAGGTTGTTTGGCGACAAATTCTAATGACGAAAAATAAGATATTCTAGAAACAATATCCTATTCGGAAGACAATGTTTTGGAACCTCACAAGGGGGAATTAAATATTATATTTTTCTGTTTTGGCACATTATGTACATTCCATCGAAGTAGCAACAGTAAACATGACAATGGGTAAATGAAAATGACCACCGCGGAGGGATGTCGCTATCCATGGGAATGAATGCAGTAACGAACCGCTACAGTTCCCAACAAATTGTAAATATTCCATAACGTCGTCGATCTGTTTGTCTTCCAGATTTCAGTACAATGTGAAAAAAAAATAGTGCAGGTGTTTGTAATGTGTCATTATGAAAACTGTTCAGCTATGTTCTAGTGAAGAAAGTACACTCAGAAGGGACTGGTATACCGATATTCAACGAACCAACGACAAGGAAAAGAATAGTATATGGCTGTTCTTTTTCCTCAGATATAAAAAGGTAGGTCGGAACGGTGTAAACCGCTTTGGTAATTTTGGTATTATAAGTCGGTTAACTAGGCGAGTGGCCTGAGCATTATTAGTTTATCTACTTTCCTATTGTAACAATTAACCTGAAGCAACGCTGTACAACTAACGGCCATCAAGCGCCTTCGCTATTTTCCATAGGTCGACTTACCCAGTGCGAACTACCGTTGAGTTGCATTGACAATTATTCTTATCTCACTGACATCCTCAACGCAGTAACCCTCTACGATGCAAGAGTGGATTTTATACACATACACCATACGGCCGTCGCAAAAGACGTTACACGACCCACAAGGCGCCGACGTTCCACAGCCAGCTGATACTACCCAGCAGCCTGCCAATGCGGATGCGTCTGCTCATGCAACACCAGACCCTCCCACTGAACGAATGACAATGAGTGATGCGGAGAAAATCAAAGAGATAAACAAGCATACGGTCATAGGTAAAATTCTTTATTATTTTTTTACCGCATGGGATGAACTTTACAGTTTTTTGTTCAAACTTACGAGTAGATACTGTTGGGCGGAAATGCCCCTGAAATTCATGTATGTGGTGTTATTGCTGGTGGGTATTGCCCTGTCTCCGAGAGATCCGTTCCCAGTGTATTTGTTGGCCATGGACTTTGCCTGGGCGGTATTACTGGGAGTACTATACTGCTCATATTTCGTCCATCCGTACATATATCTCTTCCCTGGTGACAGTGAAATAAGCTACCGTGTTTACATAAAATCGATTTCTCAGTGGACTTTCTTTCTGGTTCTATGCGCCTTAGGCTCGACCTTCCTTGGAACCTTCCTCTACACAGTGGTACCTAGTATCCGCGGCACATTGTTGGGAGTGAGTTACGTCGCCATAGGGTACATTTCACGATTCTTTTGGTTTACCAGTTCCCTTCGGCGAATACTGGCGCGGCTACAACGTAGGAATCGCAAATATGGGCCCTTTGCCATGCAACTGATCAATACCGCGGTGAGTTTAATTTGTCACTGGTTAGCTGTCAGCACTTTGCTCCATGTGTTGGTTTACAATATCTATCCGTCGAAACCGAAGGAATTTAATTTCTTCGACACCATGTACTACATTTGCTTGTGTTTGATCAACGGACCTACCGACGAGTTAATATTTGACTCGACCGTGGCTCGATTAGTGGTGATTTCGTTGATCCTGGCGCTATTTTTAATACTTCCGGGAGAGTTTTCCAAATTGAGTCAGGCCTACAAAACCTTGCGCGATAAACGTGATAAACTTGATATTTTATTACACCGAAGTACGATAAACGGGTATCGCTGCAAGTGTACCGTCACGGGACACTTGACGTTAAACAGTGTCATGGGCTTTCTAGCCATGCTTCAAGAAAAATGGATAGGTCATATAGTTCTAGAACCCTTCGTGCTGTTGTTGGATAACAAGCCACTAGAACCGGAACTGGAAGTATTTCTCAAACGCCAAACTTGGGCTACTGACGTCCATTTTTATCAATATGAGCAACTGAGCGACCGTGTACTGGACCAGGTAAGCCGACTGAGCTTAGATGTGTTTATTCTGGCCGACTATAATGCATCGTTGAAGGACACAGTGGAAAATATACAACAAAATGACGAACGCAACATCCAACTGTGCCGACGCTTTCAACAGTGGGATCACCTTCATGGATTTAGGTTCCAGTTCGATATATATATGCAGGTGGTGCTTCATGAGTCCCTTGTATTGGCAAGAAAGATTTGTCCCGAAACCGAAACGATGTGTTTAGACGACGTGTTTACCAGTCTTTTTGTACATAATACCGCGGCCTTTGGGTTCAGCACATTAGCCATGCTCTATGGTACCATACTACGGTATCGTTTAATGGAGAAGATTTACAATTACGTAAAGCCGAATGTCTCCCAAAACCGGGGTTATTGGGAGAGCCCAATTGGCCAGGCCATTTCCTTATTTTCGTTAAATCAGGGTAGATTCCTTCCTTGGCGATTCCGTGATTCAAACTTCGAGGTATACGAGGATGACCTGAGGAAGTTGGCACAAACACCTGGCACTATCTGCCTCGGTGCCAAATTTCGCTTGGATGGGGTAAGTAAAACTACCACAATGCCTTTCAGGCTGCCCTTGGTATTAAACCGTGAGTCGCCTACAATATGCTTACCGGAAATTTATTTTCCCCATTTTGTTCTCAACCCAGTACTTCCAAAGCTTCCGAAAAGTCATATACCCATTGCGCTTTCATCATTTATAGAATCCCCCGATCCATATTTAAACTTACTGCCAATGGCCAAGCACAACTCCACTGGACGGGATACTACGGAACGGGGGAGTGACAATGTCGATACAAGGATAACCTCTAACTTGGATAGCACCCAAAAAGTGCATACCGCTGTCAAAATACCTGAACCACCCTCTGTAGTGTTCTTACCATGGATGTCTAGATATGTAGGTACGGGCTACATTGATGACGAAATGGACGTGGTAAGCCCATTGGCCTGTAAAGATCACTTGGTGATTTGTGACTACCTGAGCCAAATTTCCCGTCAGGTACTACCATTTATCCGCCAGGCTCGGGTGGCACATAATAATCCCCAACTACCAGTGGTCTTGATCACCGACTTCACACTGAATGGAGACCTAATCAAACGGCTGGAGGCACTAGGACATTTATACATTGTAAATGGTACTCCACATCACCTTAGTAACTTACAACGGGCCAACGTAGTCCAGGCCAAGGCGGTAGTGGCTTTTCACTGGGTGGATGACACACAACCCGAAATACCCGCGACTCTTGACGCACTATGCCAACAATTACGAACATTGAACCCTAGGGTACCGCTGGTGCGGTTTACCTCGAGTGCTATCCTTCGTCGTCGGGAAGACGCCATTAAAGATTTCCAACGGGATCCCAAACGACATTTTCTGGAATACTGGGAACCATTGGCGTCGGGGGAGGGGTTTTATATGGACTTTGGCCATCTTATTCTCAATGCTATGCCCGATAAAATTTTGGGTTCGTTTCTGTTTCCACAAGCCACCCCAGAATCTTCGTATTGGGCCACTCTTGATCTGAACGGACCCCCTTTCATATGGTCCACTTCTGTTTACTCTGATGCAATATCGTCACAAACCCCTGCTGTCACTTGTGAAAAATTGACCCAGCACTTGCGGCTCCATAATATCGTTTTCGTTGGTATGCGTCGAATGCTTGAGCACTCGCCGAAAAAATGGGTCCACAGTGTTGCATTTGTTCCGCCTGAGCAATTACTGCTTTTTCCTAAAGATCAAGTGATACTGTTGGTGCCTCGCTTGCTACATCTGGCTGAGGTAGAAATCGAACTCTACTAAGAAAATTTCTAAATTAATATCGTATTTACCAAAATATTATGGACCCAGGGGTAAATTGTGAGGGTTCTTTTCTTTCCCTTTTTATGTTGTTACTCCTATTAAATTGGATCCTACATGTCCTAGTTTTGCCTTTCTAACTTTTGTTTTCATGGAGATATCCAAATTTAAATCGACATTCATCATGCCGAAATCTCAGAAGATACCCCATGTCCACCTTTACCCCAACGATAATGCTATCTCATATTGAGCTACATTTTGAAATTGGCCAGAATCGAACCTAAATCCACCAAACTTTGCGACATGTTTGTACAAGGTGAAGTTCGTCATATGAGATAGTGTGCTACTAGCACAACAACATCATGAGCGGTAAATTAGCACTAGAAGTTCGGCACTACCCAGGACGACCTTCCCATGTCATCTAGGAATATAAAAGTGGTATCATTGAATAACTAAAGCAGATTCCATTTGTCACCTTATGAGTGTTTGCGCAGGAGACAAATACCACTGTAGGATGCTGGGAATGTCCTTCACAACCAGCTGCAATACTGTTATATCCAAATTCGCTCACTTCCTGTGTCATCTCCCACTAGGGTCGTGCATGCACCACTGTATTTTTTAGGTATGGCGGTTCATAGAGGTGAACATGTACTGTAAGTACTTGAAGTATCACACTATTCTCCTGGTCTTGCACCGTGTGGCTTCTGGCTGCTTTCCCGTATCAAGAGGGCGCTGTGGTGTAGAGTATTTGGCAATGTTTATTAGACCTTAGAGGTGCACATTGAAGATTTCGGATCTATATAATAGTACCGACTTCCACAAATGTTTTGATATCTGGTTCAAGACAATTCATGCAGTATTCGAGAAGATTGGAAATTCTATTGAATAGAATATGGTTTTTATAAAGGCTACATAATATTTTTGGCTATACTTAAAGATTAATTCCGTGATTATTTAGCTATCATAATAAGCTTACCAGGCTAACCCAAAGTTATCAATACCAGTACCCAAAAATACAGAACCCTCCATTTTATGCTACGCTCCAAATCATGAAAACATATCAAGAATTCGGTGTACATATGACAGGGCATCATAGGGGCGCATTACTTCACGCATACGGTTAGGCCAGTCCGTCTTCCAGATATTAGTACGTAAAACACGAACAGAATCCCAATACTCGGGATAAAACCCAGAATATTCCCAATCGATTATAGCAGCAATGTTGGACTCGGAGTCAACCAAGATGTTCTGGAGAGCCAAATCTCCATGACAAAAGTTTATGTCATACGAGGAACCTAGACTAATTTCGAGATGTTCCTTGAATGGTTGGGGAAATAAAGGCGATATCGTCGACACACACAGTTTATGAAAATCTTGGAGGGTTTCACACTTGCCCTCGAAATCATGCCGACGACAAATCCTACACAAGCCGTCATGGTTACCCACCTTTGTGGCTTTCAGGGCATGAATTTGTGCAAGGTAGTCTCGGAGCTGAGCAAGTACCTTGTCCTTGTCACAGGTGTCATCCCACACTAGTTGTTTACCTTGGATCTCGTCCATGATGAAATAATCCGGACCTATACCCAGAACCCCCGGAACGGGAACTTTTGTGTGGTGCCTAACGAATAGCATGTTAAGTGGCTCGTCCAAAGGCGCTCGTTTAACGACCACACCATTGTAAAATATGAGACCAGTACGCATTGACTCCTTGGCTGTACTTTCTGTCGTCAATGATTTCACGATTTCGGAGTAGCTCGAGGGCATCGGATGCTCGAAATTGGCAAATTCACCCAAGGTCTGTATTGTCGACAAATACATCTTGTGCGTGCATTTGGACACCAGGGCACTCTTGCTTAACCAGATGCATGGTTTCGAGGCGGTGAGGTTTTCCCAAATCGACGTACCCTGCGCAGAATCAGAAGAAGCCAGGAGCCCCGGCGATGCCGTACTTTGTTCCGAGTTGCTGACCATCGCCAAGACACAATGCAGCGTGCTGGTATTCCCGTTGGATGGCACTATGGAGCACAATACCCAGGTGGGTTGGTATTCTCCTTTGGTGCTATATTAATAACACGCGTCCGATGTAACTACTGCCTTGTAACCTAATTCACTCCGAGCGAAATATTATATCATGGCCCAAGAAATAGTACCCGTATACATTGGTTTACTCATGAATGAGTTTCCAGAATGGTAGGCCAAATTTGGCGTTTTGAACACCCATCAAAACGAATTACTTTAGATCTTTTCAAGAGTAATAATAAAATAAACACACTCGCTTCCTCCGGGCTTTAACCGAAAACGAGTAAGTATCTGGATACAATTACAGGATAATGGCGAGTTCGCTGTTTCCTTAGGGCTGGTTAATGAAATAACACAACATGTATCTTCCCAAAGTGCCTCGCCTAATTTTCTTCGCGAACAACTCACCAGTGTCTATCCTTGCAAAGCTATAACTACATAGTGTTGTTGTATATACTCGTTCCAAAATGCCAAATTAAGGCTGGCTTACCTATAGCCGTAGAATACCCTGCTGGTAACATAAACGAATAAATGACAGTACGAGAAAAAAAACAATAGACAGAGTAAACACCCACGTTTTATCATGAGTGAATTGCGGAACGTTTACTTTGAAACGAGGTCAAGGCTGGCCTCCATATAAGTGGGTTCTAGCGCAGTTATATACGGACAAGGATGCAAATCCACTTAGGCAACGCTTTTATTCCCCATGTTACCTACTCATCTGACCATGAGGAGTTCCAATAATGGGAGAGTACCCTGAGCAGGGAGGGTCGTTTTTTCTCAAGATTTTTTCAAGAAGTTCCGTATTCCTTTTTCGGTTTCAAGCGCTATTCTTCATAAGATATCCACCAAACTAAAAGACATAATTTTCTAATGTTTTTTGAATATCAAAATAAAAGATGGTTTACTTGATGTTCCTATTATGACGTAGCCGCTGTATTCCATGTTAAAACTATGGTTATATTTCCAGTTGAAGTCATCCACCACGCCAAATTTTATCTATCTTATTATCACTGTAACTCCTTTTATTGTGTTAGAGTGCATAGAAACAGTAACCTTTAGCAAGGTAATATAGTATTGATAAGGATCGAGTCTCGAGTCTCCGTATTCGATACATACTTTGCACATGATAATTAATCTCTTCTTATCTATTTCTCTCTTATCTTACAACGTTATCTAATTTAGCCTAGTCATATATATATTGTAACCCCAACGTGTTATACTTTAGTTTATACACACTCTCTCTAGTTTATATATAAGTTTATACAGTCAAATACGTTTATAATAGTTTATAGTTTAATATAAAGTTTAGCTACACGTTTACACAAGTTTACAATACGTTTAGAAGTTTATTTCAGATTCCTTAACAAGTATAATTATATACGGTGGGATATAGAGAGGAGCATGTAAACAGCATGTAAAAAATACCAAGTGACAGATAAACGATCAATAGTAGGGTATTCATAAGAACATGTGAATAGAGTGTGAACAATAGATAAATCGTAAATTATTGAATCATACATGGGAATATGTCAACAATATCAGACACCAGGATTGTCTTAGGAAAAAAGGGTGAAACATTATTATTTTACGTTTCCCCTTTTGTGCTATTACCCCTTGTTTATACAACCTCACCTGTCTTGCTTTTACCTTCCTATCTTTTGTTTTCGATGAGTTATTCTCATTTAAAAGTCATTTTCCATGTCAATATTACTGGAGTCATGAGACCCCCACCCACTTTCACCCGCACTGTTGTTGTACCTGGTCTGCGGCGATGGGAATTCGAAAGTCAAATTAAACTTAACAACACGTTTTTATTACTAAAAATCCTGGTGGTTTCGGAGAGTCGAAGCCACCACTATTTATATTCAAAAAGATAACAGCAATAATCAACTACTAATGCCGAATAACCACCTCATCTGATTATTCCGGTACAACAACAATATAATCATTGGATAATAAAATATAATCACACACAGAGATTCATACTAGGAAACTAAACTGATGGTTAACGTAAAAGGACGACGTTAACTACTTAAAAAGAACACTACTGATAAATGATGCGGTGGGTATCTGGAAAAGCGCATAAAAGGAGACGTTAGTTGCTCAACTAGTTCTAGTTATTAACTAACCATTTGGAATCGCACTCACAATAAAACAAAGGCAAATCGGAAGGACTATAATTAGCACCATTGTCCCTTGCTCATGACGAAGCATATCACATAGCCTCAGAGGAATTTGGATAGCTAGAGCCAAATTCCTCCCACGAGTCGAACCTGACTAAAGCTAAAACTTAATCACTAATCCCCCGCTAGCTCTGCGGTACAACACTGTAAAGCGGACCCGCATTTGGTTACTTTTTGAACTTGGTCAAAAGCCAGCTGAGATCCACGAAAGTTTGAAGCGCGCTTATGAAAGAGGGTGCCCTTCCAAATCCACAGTATACCGCTGGTTCGGCAACTTTAAGACAGGTCATTTGTTATTTGAAGATGAGCACCACACGGGATGACCTTCCAGTGAGACCTATGAACTTTACGGTGACACCATTGAGCAATGAGTTGAGGAAGACCCATTCGTGACCCTGGAAAAGCTTGCGGAGGAGGTGAATACTACTACTTGGGACGTTTGGAATGTCCTCCACAACCAGCTGGAATACTGTTCACATGTTAGTGGTTGGGTGCCCCATGCCCTGACACCAGAGATCCGGGAGGCCCGCCAAAACTTTTGCCACCATTTCCTTGACCGTTTCGAGAAACAAGATGACGCGAGTATAAATAATATCATGACATGCGACGAAACTTGGGTTTACCTTGACAACCCCCGAACTGGCACCAGTCGAAAAGTATGGGTTCCTAAACGTCATGGTAAATGTGGGTGTACGGTTTCTCAGCCACATTGGATCTCAAAGCCACAAAAGGTTATGTTGATTGTGTTCTTCAGTAGAACTGGTATTGTTCATACTGACTACAATCCTGACAACACTAAGGTCAACAGTTCCTATTACATTGAGAAGTGTATCGATCCAATGGTTGAGAAATGGCAGAGAAGACATCCAAAGTCACCCACTTCCAAAATCATCTTCCACCAGGATAATGCAAGGCCCCATAGTTCCCACGATAGCAGGGCCCATATGAAGGATCTGAAACTCGAACTACTTGAAGCACCACCCTACTCTCCTGACCTTGCACCATGCGACTTCTGGTTCTTCCCATGCATCAAGGAAAAGGTAGAGGGTAGAATGTTTGACAATGATCATGAAATGTAGGGGTTTGTAATGAAGTCCTTGGATCCCTACAACCAAGTGACTTTCACCAGTGTTTCGATGAGTGACTCAGTAGGGCTCGTGCAGTAGTTGAGAACAATGGTAATTATTATCAATAAATAAAGGTTTTTATATGGGGGAGTTGCGACTTTCCAAACTACTGATATTATCATTAAAATCTGGTTTTTATTGGGAAATCTCATTTTCGCGCAAACAACTTATATAACCGTTACCCTTCATGCATCACAATAAGCGTACTGGATAAGACCTATTACAATAATAGCCGTTTTATACTACTTTCGAGATCTTGAAAACATTTCAAGAATTCGGTGTACGTATGACAGGGCATCATAGGGGCGCATTACTTCACGCATACGGTTAGGCCAGTCCGTCTTCCAGATATTAGTACGTAAAATACGAACATAATCCCAATACTCGGGATAAAACCCAGCGTGTTCCCAGCCGATAATAGCAGTAATGTTGGAGTCGGAGTCAACCAAGATATTCTCAAGGGCTAAATCTCCATGGCAAAAGTTTATGTCGTACGAGGAGCCTAGACTAATTTCGAGATGTTCCTTGAATGGCTGGCTTATTCTAGGCGTTACTTTTGAAACACACAGTTTATGAAAATCTTGGAGGGTTTCACACTTACCCTCGAAATCGCGCCCGTGATATACCCTACATACACGTTCGTGATTACCTAAATCCGTGGCTTTCAGGGCATGTACTTGTGCAAGGTAATCTCGGAGCTGAGCAAGTACCTTGTCCTTGTCACAGGTGTCATCCCACACTAGTTGTTTACCTTGGATCTCGTCCATGATGAAATAATCCGGACCTATACCCAGAACCCCCGGAACGGGAACTTTTGTGTGGTGCCTAACGAATAGCATGTTAAGTGGTTCGTCCAAAGGCGCTCGTTTAACGACCACGCCATTGTAAAATATGAGACCAGTACGCATTGACTCCTTGGCTGTACTTTCTGTCGTCAATGATTTCACGATTTCGGAGAAGCTCGAGGGCATCGGATGCTCGAAATTGGCAAATTCACCCAAGGTCTGTATTGTCGACAAATACATCTTGTGCGTGCATTTGGATACCAGGGCACTCTTGCTTAACCAGATGCATGGTTTCGAGGCGGTCAGGTTTTCCCAAATCGACGTATTCTGCGCAGAATCAGAAGAAGCCAGGAGCCCTGGTGATGCCGTACTTTGTTCCGAGTTGCTGACCATCGCCAAGACACAATGCAGCGTGCTGGTATTCCCGTTGGATGGCACTATGGAGCACACTATCCAGGTGGGTTGGTATTCTCCTTTGGTGCTATATTAATAACACGCGTCCGATGTAACTACTGCCTTGTAACCTAATTCACTCCGAGCGAAATATTATATCATGGTCCAAGAAATAGTACCCGTATACATTGGTTTACTCATGAATGAGTTTCCAGAATGGTAGGCCAAATTTGGCGTTTTGAACACCCATCAAAACGAATTACTTTAGATCTTTTCAAGAGTAATAATAAAATAAACACACTCGCTTCCTCCGGGCTTTAACCGAAAACGAGTAAGTATCTGGATACAATTACAGGATAATGGTGAGTTCGCTGTTTCCTTAGGGCTGGTTAATGAAATAACACAACATGTATCTTCCCAAAGTGCCTCTCCTAACTTTCTTCACGAACAGCTCACCAGTGTCTATCCTTGCAAAGCTATAACTACATAGTATTGTTGTATATACTCGTTCCAAAATACCAAATTAAGGCTGGCTTACCTATAGCCGTGGAATACCCTGGTGGTGATGTAAACGAATAAATTCCAGTAAGAGAAAAAAAAACAATAGACAGAGTAAACACCCACGTTTTATCATGAGTGAATTGCGGAACGTTTACTTCCAAACGAGGTCAAGGCTGGCCTCCATATAAGTGGGTTCTACCGTAGTTATATACTGGTGAGGATGTTAGTCTGTTTCCCATTCATTTGTTCATTGCTTGTGCTTATCACCTACACATCCGATGGTGAGGAACCTCGGTAAAGGGAGGCTCGCTTTTTTTCCTCAGTTTTTCAAAAGAAATGAAAATCAAATATGGGTCATCTGATATTCCCGCTGCAATATGAAGTCACCATTGCTTTACAGTGTAGTCAATACATGGGAATGGATTACGAGTTAGGTGTAGTATGGCTTACTCCAATTCACACTATTTCGGCATTCTCTGTCCCTGGGCTATCAGCGATGTCCATGCAATTCACCTCTTGCATTTGCCATTCACTGGAATGTCACTTAGTTTACTGAGTGCCTTTCTCACGGGTTGCCTCTCCCATTTGTAAAATGGTGTTTATCCATCATTTGCTACTACTTTGTTTACATGCCTTTACACATAATTTACCACTTATCCTTCAATCGTTTACTGTGGTGTTTTATTAAAAATCATCGCTTACTTGTATCCAGCACTAGGAAACCCTTCTGGCGTTGGCACCTTTTACATGTCCAGTGTTCATTTAATTTTTCAGAAGAAACACGTCATTGTATTTATTGGCACAATATGTGCCTTTCCCCTGTTGCGCATAGGGGCAGATTGGTATAATTTCAGTCCATGTTTAACTATTCGACGATGAACAATCATCCTACTTCTGGTGATTCCCCCTGCAGAGCATTCAGGTGACTAACATTTCCTTACCAAAACTGTAATATTCGGTCCTACGCTCGCCATGTGTAAAAAACTGAAACAACCCGATAACGTTCACCGCCAGATTATGGCTTTTCCTCGCCTTTAATTTTCCACGGAATTGGTTCAAATAAAATACCTTCAAGGTACAGAACATATTTTATTAAATTTGATGATTACTTTCCCTTACCTATCTTGAGCTTCGACCTTAGCCCATAAGGACCAGAGGACTAAGTGGGGGATCCCGAGAAGCACTCTTGAACTCCATCGTATTACTTCTTTGTCATACTAGCTGTTCTTGGCATCCGCAAACTGACGGTCTAGTAATATCTGAGCTTCCCGATATTTCCGGTAATACATTTCATAGTCATCCGACTCAATCCCAATATTCCGCGAGGTTGTATTATACACGAAATCAAGCATAACCCGGTATTGTTCGTGGGTGAATGGATAAGCTTGATCTGTTAAATGGTGAACCAACCCGTCCAACGAAAGCTGGAATAATTCATAGTACTTGAGGGAAATGTCCAAGCCGGGTTCGTTGCCCAGGGAAATATTGGTGAGGTTCTGTTGTAGTGCTAAAATATTGCGCACCATTTTTCGCACTCCCCATGGGTTGAGGTCCTTGAGGTGGGTGACGTTGCCCACCAGAATGTACGAAATAAGGTGGGAGAGGCCCGAAAA
>JANBPY010000212.1:0-13860 GCA_027577015.1 Dispira parvispora
TTTTTTCTGTCCTAGTAGCGGGTAACCCCATACACAACTCGTTTGGTGTCTTGAAAGTTTAGTAGGTTGGACTCATGGTTAGAATAATAAACAAAATGATGGTCGAATCCAAAGGGTAGAGTGAACACGCATACAAAAACAAACCACGCATCGGTATGACATACCTTGTCCATCATCCGAGTAACACGATTGGTAGAGTACAAAAGGAAGAAGGAACAGAAATACCAGATGTCAGCTTATTAGCCGTCACCAAGGCGATGTCCCGAAGCTGGTGCCTTTGATGACGACGAGGAAGATCTCGTTGTTGATTTACCACTGGTGGGTTTGTTACGCCGAGGCTTGAGGGCATTGCCCTCCCCTGCGAATGTTGACGAACCGGTAGTAGTCGTTTCTACCGAGGCCGGAGGTTGAACTTGGAAACCGAAAAACAGCTGGCCAAACGGTAGATTAAGTGCAGGTGGGGCGGCACTGGAACCGGTGCTACCCGTCGCTGGTATGGATTGCGCACTTGGGGTAGGTACAGTGGCTGTTTTACTGCTGCTGGATTTTGAATTGCCGCGGTTACTAAGTCGGTTACCGGCACCCTGGAAGGCGGTCCAGCCTTGCGATTGAGCATCATGACCGGCTGCATCGGTTCCTGGAGGGGGAAGGTTCAGTTCACTAGCCATGGTGGGCTGTAACGATGCTGGCCCACGGGCCGGTCGCTCGGGTTCTATATAGCCCACCGGTGGGGCAAAATCTACTTCGAGATCGGTTTCCACAATGGAAATGCCAGGGCCCTCGGGTTTTATCTCCTGCACGAGGATATCATACTGTTTATCATTGTAACTAATGGTGATAATGTCGCCAACGGTAAGGGTTGAAAAATTACGCAGGGCGTTTTCGAGCACGGCTCGAGGGTCACTAATATCCAGAAAGTCGACCGACTGCGGCTGAATCCTAACAAACTTACCTAGCGGCAAACTAGTACTCTTTACCTGCAATATATCCCCGGGTTCCACTGCCAATGTCTGCATCATCCAATAAGGCAAGTAAACGCGACCTTCCTCTGCGGTAAATTCGAGCACCCCGGCATGGGTAGACCGCTGCTGACTTTCGTTTTCCAAGGTGAATATCATAGGGTACATGATATTCAACCGGGTTAATTTATCAAGAGAGGAGGGTGGAAGTATGACTTTACCTCCGTAGTTGACATTGTCACGCATAGGACCGGACATCATGGCTACCGAGTAACAGCGGAAATGTTCGTTGAATTGCTGATTTGATAGGGTTGGCCCTAGTCCACCCATCCAACCTCCGAAATTGAATCCCCGTGGGTTTTCATCACCCATGTCGTCAAAATTACCGAAATCCATAGTGAACGTCGGATAGTGGTAAAAATGGTGAACGGTGTGTGCTGACAAATGAAAAGTTTGAAAAAAAGGGGGGTCGATTTGGTTTAGTCTAGCGAATAAGTAGAATGGACGGTGTCAGGTAGTCTTGCTAAGAAAGCCCTGATAAAAAGGTGAGGGAGAGGGAAAGTGTTATAAATGATAAAATTCGGGAAAGCCAACAAGAAAGCAAGGGGAGGAAGGAGTGGAGGTAATGCAGTGGCTAGGGTAAAACCAAGCCTAAAAACCAGTCAGGTCAAATCACACATCACTTTACCCGCCTTTCTGAATTTGAGAAGGTTTTCTTTTAGCCGTTGATTATAGTAGCTTATGTGCTCTTTCTTCTTGAATTCCCCGCACGTACTGGAAAAACTTGTTTTGGGATAGTACCAACAACGTTACCTGTGTCACTTTCAGAACTGGCCCTGTCTTAAGACCGTGACGTTGGTACACGTCGACCACAGAGTGGGGTGTTTTTCCTTTGTTTCAGATATGACTACAAACAGCCTTTTGTGAATGATTGGCGTTTGATTGTTTATTATTGTGCTGCGAATATTTTGTTGGCAATTTACTGTTTGGTCATCGCAAACGCGTTAGTAAATAACACCATGTTTTTCGGAGTTTTTGGTACCTTTTGCTGGATAATGGGCACACTCTCGGCCTGTGCTTATTTGGCCCTGGTGTTTCGCCCACCTCGCATCACCTCTGCAATCATACCCGTTAGCCGTTACGCGAAGCCACTCAGCCAGTCCGATGCAACCACCTCCACTGAGGACACCCCTGAAAGTGGGGCCACGGAACCTCGCCAACGTACCAATACGGGTAAAGCGGAGGACAAGGCCCCATTGTTATCCACCACCCCTCCCACCAGCCTACGCCGTGCGTTACTAGTTATCGCTCACCCAGACGACGAATGCATGTTCTTTGGTCCGCTACTCACGGCTTTACAGCGCTGGCAAAGTGAACGGACGGACGACCCGCATCCTAACGTGGAGGTTCACGTACTGTGCTTGTCAGCGGGCAACTATGATAAAAAGGGGGGCGTACGCAAAGTGGAACTCGTCCGGAGTTGCCAAGCCCTCGGTATAGCCAAAGAAAACATTGTGATCGTGGACGACCCAGCCCTACCGGACAATCCCAAGAAAGTATGGAATGTGAAGATGGTAGCCAAGCTCGTGGAAAAATGCGTGGTGGACCGTGGCATCGGCTCCGTGTTTACCTTTGATATGCGCGGTGTATCAGGTCATATGAACCACATTGCCGTGTACCTCGGAGTGCAACACATGTTGGGCTTTTCCAGAAAGGTTAACGCGCGTACTCTGCCCTGCTACCGCTTAGTCTCCGTGTCCCTTTTCCGTAAATATGTCAGTCTTTTTGATTCGTTGTTTTCTCTGGCGATTGCTACCCAACCTGACGATTCTGGTGCTGGGCTCGTGTCCACTCCCGATTATCTTTTGTTTGTTGCCCATTGGCGTGACGTGGCACAGGCTCGCAACGCTATGCAGCAACACCAGAGTCAAATGATCTGGTTCCGTCATCTGTACATCCTGTTTTCCCGCTATATGGTAATTAACGGGTTTGAGCGTATGAAGTAGCACTGATTATGGGTTTTTCTTTAAAAAAAATATACACAGTTACATTTTCGTAGATTGGATTTGCCATGCTGATAAAATTTTATGCGCAATGAAGGGACGAGTTTAGAGCTGAATTTAGTATAAATATCACCAGAGTTACTCCGAGGTTCGAAAAGTTAATAAGGCGAGAGGTATGCTATGATCGCAATTCCTTTTTTTCTATCGAATTCAAAAGAAAGTCTAGTAAATTAAAATGAACAGCCTATACAGTAGTCTTGATCTCTTGCCAGGTGTCAACCAGATCTGGATGCTGGGCCTCCACAAACTGATCAAACGATTCCAAGATATCTAGACCTCTGGCCCGGCGCAATAGGGTAAAAAATGAAGTAAATAACTTGGCGTCGGGTTTGACATTGGCTTCCACCATATCCTTTGTAATAACCCGGTAAGCAGGTTCGACCATGCCTTGGCGCAGGTAGGCCTCGACGATGGAAGTGAAATTGTTTGTATTAAGTGGCAAACCCTGACGGCTAGCATAGTCCAAGATTTCGGAGATACGATGGAGGTACCCTACCGCAAAGCCACAGGCGTCTATGGCCACTGACACGGTGACATTATCAATGGGAAAATTATGCAAGACTAACAGTTCCCAGATTTGAAATGCATCCAAAGAACTGTCAACATGGTTGTAAGCATCTAGTAGCGTATTGTACAAGGCGAGGTCAGGTTCGTTGTGAATATCCACACTGAACAGGCGGTGCATCAGACCCACCCCGTCGGCGTCCCCAGTACCGGCGTAGCCCTTGATCATACACGCATAGGTAAAGGCATTAGGGGAAATCCCGGCTGTTGTCATCTCTTCAAACAAGGACAACGCACGACCCATATGTCCGGCCTGGGTAAAGGCCCGCAGGGCCGTGGTATACGTGTACACGTTGGGAACTAGCCCACGATCCCGGAAAATCTGGAAAATGTTGGTGGCCTCTTCGGGATCACCACAGGCCAAGTAAGCGGTCATGACCAAGTGGGCGGTATGGTTATCCACGTCCACTTCGCGTTCTACCATGTGTTGGAACCATTCAATAACCTTGTCATAGTTTTCCTGCTGCAGAAACGTGCCGATTAGTTTGTTGTAAATGGAAGTGGTAGGTGGGATCTTACCCTTGAGCAATTCCCGAAATACTCGCTCAGCGTCTGGCAACCGGTCATTATTACACAACCCGAACACCACAATACCGTACGTACGAATTGAAGGTTGCATCGGTTTCGGAAAAAGATCATGTTGGTTTATCCGCTCGGCTAGGATTTGGTAGAGCTCCATAGCATGCTTGGGGTTTCCTTGGGCAAAGGCGGCGTTGATTAAACTGTTGAGAGCAAATTCGTTCAGAGGTTTCCCTTGCTCAAATAGTTCGTCTTCCAATGTGGCAATATCTTCAAAGGCACGACATTCCGTCAGAGCATTCACTGCACTACCATAAATATGTTGATTAATTTTACGACCCCCCACTCTGGGCTGTCGAAGTGCACTTAGTATAGACCGGGAATCCCGTAACACGCCAAACGCGGTTAATAGATCACTCAATAATGTGTCATCCAGAGCTACGTTGAGTCGTAACATATCTGCGTACAGGGTCTGGACAAAAGGGTAATCCTTGGCCTCGGCAAAGGTATGAACCATGCGACTATACCCCTGGCTCGTAGGGCAAGGGAGGTTGGAATCCGGCTGGATCACCTGGCTGTAAAACTCCTTGACCTGTTCCAGCTGGTAAGCGTCCGTCAACGCCGTTACAACCCAATCGGTTGACCGACTGTCTATGGCATCAGGTTGGCCCAGGTTTTGCAGCGTACGGAAAAACTCGAGCATACCTTGGGTATCCCCCGAGTGAACAAAGGCCTGTAATACAATATTTCCGTATTCAGCGTAGGTAGGAATATCCCCGTGGGCCACCGCCAACCGAAACATGCGTTGCAATTCGTCTGAATCCCCAATTTCCATATACATTTCAAAAATGGGTTTGAGATCCACCGATTCGGTTGTCTGGGTGGGTGCAGAAATGATTTCCGAGTCAGGCTCCACGCAAATCGTATCGTAAGGACTCCGGTTGTGGGATTTCAATTGCGGAATGACCCACCCTAACTTCGCTTCACTTAGCCAATCTTGGCACACCATTCGTACCCGGTCTTTCATCACAGGATCGATAGCCTCGGCAACCGTCTGAAATTTGCGACAAAGTGCCGTGCCTGTAGTGCGTGGCTGGGCATTTTCCCCAACTTCCGGAGCCACCTTCTTGGGTCTATCCAATTGTTCAGCAACCGTGCTGCTGGAACCTGGCATTCCACTTTGCGATTTACGCAATGGTTTACGTTTCTTGGGTGCCGTAGATAACTGGCCTTGAGCCACCAGTAAAAAATCTACATCCGACAGCTGTGCTGTCTGACCCGCATTGCGAAGTGCCACGTACGCTAACCACACATCCCGTGGCTTACCATGTTCTAACTGGTGGTAAAAATTTTGTAGTAACGGATCAGCCTCAGCTAGGCTTGACTGTTGGGAATTGGACGGCCGTGAGTTGTGAAAACAATGGGAAATAGAATGGCAAGGGTGATTATGGAAAGCGGCCTTGGCAATGTGGACAGGGTAGTGTGCATGGACGGATCTCGAGGTTAGAGTGGCCCACCGAAGGGTTGGAAAACCAAACGTCTGGTCACTGCAAGAGGTGAGTCGAACGCCCAGCGCGTTGGATTCACCAGGAATCCGTAGTGCGTTCCTCTTAGAAAAACTAGACAATGCACGGTACATTGTGATTTTGGAAAAAAAGTAAAATGAAACGAGTTATGAGGTAGTCTATAAGCAAATAAAATAGGACGCAAAAGCACAAAAAATGCTCCTAGCAACAACAAATTGCTCAGCCCTTTGGTACAAAATTAAACACATACACCCCCAAAGAATATAAAGAATGGGTGGAGCACTGACGATACAAAAAAAAAAGAATTGCTTGTGTCCAAAAAAATGCTGCCTTGCCCAGTAACGATCAGGGTAAATTTTTTGCAAGGAAAGAGTGCAAAGATAAGATAACAACTAATCCGTCATCGTCTTCATCAACTGGTATTATTATAACATCGATAGATTAAATGCATTTATTAAACAGTAACCCACGGCTATGCACAACGAGGTCAGAAATACCCTCGAATAAAGGGTTTTACCAATTTAACCCAGCGGGGTACCCACCGCGAAGGGTGAGCAAAGGTACTCCCACTGACCGGTGTAGCGTACCGGTGTAAAGCCTTTATTTCCTGATGCAAAGCCGATTTAAGCGCCCGGTTGGTGGTATACACGGTGGCTTGACATTCTAAATCACGCTTAAAAGAACGAAATCCGTAATTGGAAGACCCCACTACAGTGACCGAAGGGGTGGGGTCATCCCCCAGATAAAACCAGAGACCTTTACCATGAAAAGTCCAACCCGGCCTGTGGTACTCACTAACTGTAATGCGACGCTGGGGCTGGTGGATCATAGAATGTTGGGCCCGACGGTAGAAATCGTACTCAAAGCTGGAATAGGCCGCGGGGATGTATTTACTAATCCCCGAAGCGTTGTAAAACCCATTGGCCTGGGGAGCGGCAACCAACAGCTGAAACTGGGCCCGACTGCCCAGGATGGCGCGTTGAATAGGTGAAGCAATATTAAAATACGCCGAGGTAAACTGGGCCCGGGTGGTAGGGTGAGCCAGACTAACCTTGTCCAGTTGTCGGAGCAAGGTCATAAGGTAACGTTGGTCATCCTGGATGCCCAGCGGTGGTAGTTGCACTGTAGGTACTAGCCACGTGTCGGGGTTAGTCACAGTTGGGGCAATAGCCTGGGACTGGACAGCCCACTGGTTCAGCCATGTGCGCAGACGCTTGTAGGCAAAGTCCCGGAATTGACTTGGTTGGGCTATGGGATCTGGGCTCTCTTCCGCCACCAAACGGTACGCAGTAGGAGTACTATGGGGCTGAGGAATCACCCGATAAGCCAATGCGACAAGCTGCCGAACCAGACCGTCGAAATAATCCACCAGATGCCGTTGTTGCTGAAACCACAGATACCGATCCTGTCGATTGGAAAAATAATCTCGGCTTAAATTTGCCCCACTAAGAATTAGGTCATCATCGAAGATATAGGCCTTGATATGCATCAACCCTATCGATTCATTATAACGTTCAGGATACAACCTTTTTCGCAACCCGTGCAAGTCCGGTGTATGGTACAACGCCAAATGAAACCGACCAGGGTAGCGCTGCAACAACGTCACAAACCGGTCCGCGGGGCTGTTTCCTACCGCTCGTTGTCGGGTACCCCGTAGCGCGTCAAAGAGCACATGTACTTGCAATTCATGGTTATTACCCAAAGCGATTTCGAGCGTTTCTATTAAATCTTGTTCTTCGTGACCGACGTACAATGTAGCTAACGTAATTCGTCGACGGGCAGTCAGAATGCGAGACCGAAGTGTATCGTAAAAATCCCGAGGTTCCTGAAGGACAGTTATTCGATCCCCTTGAATGGGAAAGGCCGCGGTTCCCGGCTGGTAAAACGAGGTGAATTCACTTGGCCAGGAAACAGGCAAGGGATCGGAGGTTTTCATCGTGGGTACCGAATGACGTTGGCTTTGACGAATTCAGAATAGACTAGTAAGCACAATATAAAACTAGTCAACTAGACATTAAAGTGATTATTTATGTACAAGGTGAAAAAAAAAATACTGTGTAGTAAAATGAAATAAAATAAATCGCTGGGATTTTGGTTAGCGGTCAACAAATACCACCTGGAAGAATTACAAATACTGGTACTACAGTAATAATCAGGTGGGGGGAAATGGGAGCTACGTTGACTGTTGATGAGGTGAAATCTAAAACAAGCGATATGATACTCCACGATCATGATGACTTTTGAAAAAAAAATGCCTCTGTTTTATTATTACCTGCAAATTTTAGGGGAAAAAAAAGACAGCTTCGTAAAGACCAAGAATAGTGACAGTAATAGGAATGATAGTAGTGATGCTACTCGAGCCCATTTCCGCTTCTTCGAAACTATAAAACTAGTTCCACGTTACTCACATACAAATTTAAACACCGTCGCATGGCAGAATCCAGACCAGGTACAAAGGGGGGAACCCATGAATTACTTGCGCTTCTTGGAAAACCGAGTGGCCTTGGTAAACACCAGGGGAGCTTTGAGCACTGCGATCTGGATGTCACCGCTCCGCTTGGGCAAATTAGCCTCTGCCTCGAGTTTGATGTTGGCTTTTTGGTTGGGGGTGGAAAACACCCGCTCGACCTTACACCCGACATACTCGGCATAGCTGACCACCTCGGACTGAGTAAGGCCCAAATCATAGGCCAATGTAGGCACGACGAATCGATAATCGTTCACCATGAGAGCCAATATCAGAATATGGCAAATAATCTTCTTGCGCATGAGGTCAGTAACAATCCGAGATTGGCTTTTATCCGCCGAAAACGTGGTATAACGACGCAATAAACCTTCCATCACCACATCGTTTGAGTTGCGCAACAGTCTTCGCATTTCACCACGCTTGGCAAGGGAACTTCTTTTCAGGGCGCGGAATTTCATCAAATACGTCATGTAAATTAACATGCGCATCTTAAGACGGTTCTTTTTGCCACTGGAAACCACTTCCTTGAACTGTTCCTCGAAAAAGGTCGATTCAAAGGGTATGAACTGGTTGCGGTCGCTGGGGTTCGTACAGCTGAACACGTCCTTGTAGGGAAGCGCTTGTTGTTCCACCATAGGTATAATGTCCTCCACGGAATAGATTTTGGTAGTATCGGTGGTTTTCAGGTCAAATGGAGGCAAAATATCCTTTTCATCGGCCCTGTCTTGCGCCATCACCGACGACATATCGACTTGGGAATCGGCAATCGACTTGGACAAGATATCCTTGACATTGTGCAGAGTGCTGTCGTCCACGGCGTTATTGCGTAGCCCTTGTACGTAGGCTTTGGTACGCTTGGTACCAAATTCCTCCTTGAGCGTAAGGCTGCTTTGGTACCAGTTCTTGTCTTGGTCGGTCAACGCAGTTTCGTTCTTCAACCTCATAACATGTCGCGTAAAGTTGAACACGGGCGCTTCCTGTACTTTCAACTTTTTCGTCACCGGATTGTACTGTCCCACGAGATACTTGCTGTGTACGGAATTAGGCCCGTCTTTTCCGTAATTGGCTCCCATGAACCCGACATGGGACGTTTCTCCAATCAGTACTTTCTGCGCACCCTGCTTGGGAGCCGTGTTTTGGAATAGTTGGAACTTCACTTCCTTTGTTGGTAGTACCCCCGGGAACGACCCCAGCGCTATACTGAGCTGCTTAGACGTCGGTAGCACTTCCACATCCGCAGTGGTCGTAGGGTTTTCTGACTTGATTTTAGGGGCCATTGTTATCGTGGAGTAAAAAAAAAAAAAAAGGTGAAATTCTATAACGGCACAAAAATAGAGTGAAAGTAAAATGAAAAAAAGGCTATTATCAGGTCTATCCCATAAAAATTAAGAAAAACGCAATTGAAAAAAAAAAACCAGCTTCGGTTACAAATCACGTGATTAACACCCCACTGGAGGAGTGATGTAAGCGACTCTTGTGGCAGCTGGGGACTATTGACAAGCCCATCCACTTAAACCCGCCTCTCGCTTTGCGAATCCATAAGATTTTACGCATGCATCAAATTTACCTTTACTGTCCTTATAATTCCCCTAAGCATTGCTCGATTGGTGCCATAATAACGAGGAGTTTACTAATCTAGCCTAAACTTCCCTTCCCACCAGCAACTCCAGACCATGGCGACCACTACCGCTACATTTACCCTAGGCGCTAGGACATTTGCTCGTTTCAACCAGCCCACACTGGGCCGTACTTTTCGATGCGCTGAGCAATCCATTCGCTCGCTACAATTAACCAGCCTACATACCCGGGAACTGCACTCCACCAACTTTGCACGTTCTCCCCTATTGCCACTCAAGGCACGGACACCTTCAGTTTCACCTTTAACCCGAATAACGTTCCCCACCCGCAAGGCCCGACCGACTCTAAGCTTCACTTGGAGCACCTTGTGTCGTGGCTACCATCGGCCGTCGTCCATTATAGGTGAACGACCTACTCCTGGAGGTAGCGGTGGGGGTTCGCCTTTTGGCAACCGTGAACGCGTGGCTAACCGTTTGACGTGGATTATCATGGGACTGAACGGCCTGGTGTTTGTAGCGTGGGGATACGGAGAGGACATGGCGAGGGTCCAAGGGGACACTTCACTCTTGGCGACCATGATACAAAATTTTACCACTTCTCTTGACAACTGGGAAGCCGGCCGCTGGTGGACTTTGGTTACGAGTGCCTTTAGTCATAAAACGGTCACCCATTTGGCTCTAAATATGGTGGCCTTTTACTCATTCGCCCCCGCAATTATCCAGTTTTTAGGTCCGACGGCGTTTGTAGGGTTCTACTTTCTGTCGTCAATGGCTTCGTCCGTGACCAGTTTGGTTTGTAACAAGATACGCTACGATATGGCCGACTCAAATAAACCACGGAGACGCACCATTTCCCTGGGGGCCTCGGGTGGTGTGCTGAGTGTCATGACGCTGTTTGCCATCCTTTTCCCCCAGGCCAAATTGCTCTTGTTTTTCGTGATTCCCATCTCCAGTCGTAACGCCATTGCTGGATTGGCTGCCTACGACATGGTTAACCTCTACCAAAATGCAGGCTCCGTCGTGGATTCGGCGGGCCATTTGGGTGGTATCCTTAGTGGGCTGGGCTACTACTTTGCGGTACTGAAACACCGGCTTCCAAAGTAGTTGAATATTACTTAATCCAAAATTCCATCTACTATTGTTTTTCTCAGTATGCAAATTCTTATGTGTCGCTCATCTCGAATTTTATAGTATAAAGGAACGTAAATACAACTGGTATAACCCAGCTAACCGGTACAAAGTGGCGTTGAAGCTTTTGAATTTTCTGGTAAATTTTGAAATAGGACTTGGAATCGGATATATTTCCAGGACAAGTCAAAATCTGCTGTAGTGCTTCTCTGATTTTGATCGCTCCTCACTCCTTACAATGCTTAGAGATGATTAGCCTGCCAACCATTGACGCGCTCGACAAAGTTCCACAGGGACCGCTAGATTGGCATACAAGGGAATGTACCAACCCATTCTCTCCTTGCTCCTCGCTTTCACTCTCATTACTGCCACTTACAATAGAGATATCACACCCCCATATTCCCCTAATATGCATAGTGGTATAGGTGGCAATAAAATTTTTTTTACTAGTGATTAAATTAGTAGCCACTTTCCTTTCGTACGGGTGACAGAGCCTCCCATATGCTGCAAGTGGCACTGTTGGATTATGGATGGAGTGGGAAATTATTGGGGAGAAAGGCAAAGTATCAGGTGAAGCAGGACAAATAACATTACTTGATGAACAGACTTTGAAAAGCAACATTGTCGTCCATTACTTATTTATATTGTACGAATTCATTAAACCAACACAACTAGTTTCAACTGCTTGCTCTACAGTTCACCATGGTGTATACCACTTCAGTCACCAACCGTCCCGTAACGTACACGGACTATACTATTCCCACCAGCGATAATCACTCGTTGGGTGCCACCGTAATCACCAAAACCATTGCCGAAGAGAACCACCATGGTTCCGAAATTATGGTCATATGCCACGGACTATTAAACTCGCGCTACTCACGCGTGGTACGTTCCCTGGGGGTATCTCTGCCGTACAACGCCTGTATCTTTGATTTTCGCGGTAACGGTAACAGCACCGGAAGCACCCGTTATGGTAATATCATGGAGGAGATGGAAGACCTACGTTTCGTAATCGAATATCTACGCAACACGCTGAAATTTACGGTGAAAGTGATTCTGGGTCATTCCAAAGGTGCGGCTGTGGCATTTCAATATATGGCCAAGTATAACGATGTGCCATACCTAGTAGATGTGGCCGGTCGGTTTGATATGAGCCAATCCCCCATGCTACGATTTACTGAAGAGCAAACGCAGCTGCTAAAGACCAAAGGTGAATTCGAATGGCTTAAATACGGCCTGGATCAAAACAGATCGTATATTATTCGTCAGCGGGATCTCGATGAACGGGACCGTATCGATATGAGTGTCGTACGCAATATCGATTTCAATCGAGTCCAAGTTCTTCTTGTTCATGGCGACCAAGATGAAGTAGTGCCGGTAACTGAAGCCCAGCGATATTATGATACCATGGCAGAAAGCGAAACATTACACCACCAACCGTCACCGAAATTAACCATGGAAATTTTACCAAAAGCTACACATAGCTTTATTGAAAACCACGAGCGGGACATTCTGGTAGAAACCGTTCGTAAGTGGCTTGCTGAACGACTCGGCTAGTAGTTTACGAATAGAGGCTCCGTCGCAATAGAATGAACCGGTTACTAAACCAATCAACAAGCATTATGGTTCACTTGAAAATATTGCTTTTTTCGAAAGAATCGATAATTTTGACCAACTTTTCTGTTGAACATAAAGTTTTTCAGACATAGAAATGTTATGTGTAGCGTTATCCTTCCATAGTTCTATAGGTAAAGCGCCTATCCAGTGAAATTGACATTTCATCATAGCCGAATTCGGATTTCTCTAACACTTAGAAAACTGATTAGCCAGAACTTTCGTATAAAGAGACAAAACGCTAAAGTCGTTTATTGAGATCCAGTGCAAGAGTAGATCAGATAACGAGGCAAGAAAAGGAGCGGAGGTGCAATTCTCCTTTAGGATAAACCCAACAGGTTTACCATAGATGGTAGAAGGAACGACAGCAAGTAACGTCGATTTCAATTAAAATGAAATGCCAGAAGCTTTACGAGCATCTGGGGATACAGCGGTTGAAACGCCAGCAGCGACGAGGGCAAGAGTGACAGCGGCCATCCCAAAAGTGGCTACGGCGGCAGTGGTGACATCTACCATCCCAAAAGTGGTCCCGGGGGCAGTGACGAATAGGGGTACCATCTGCAGCGTTCACCGTGAGAACCTTGGTAAACTTGGATTCTTCACCTGGTAGGATATCCGTTTCGTCGACAGCCGTTGCCGCCACCAGCGTTTCATCGGGATTGTCCTCGTCGCTAGCTTCTTCCGGAACATCAACCTCGTTCGCATTTTCCACGGCTGCAGTATCTTCGAGGGGTTTGACCTCGTTGGCTTTCGCTACGGCCGCTGTATCCTTAGCGGCGGAGGAAGCGAGAGCAACGGCAACCGCGCCGAGAAGCAGGACATACTTGCTAAATCTCATGGTGGATAGGTTAAGAAAAGAGTGTTTGAGAAGAGTATCAACAAAGAGATGAATCGCTTAATAAAGGAAGTAAAAGTGAGATTCAAACTGCTAGTACAATGAACGCTGACAATGGCAAAATCTCTAACTATTTATATCCATTTCTAGATATATCTTTCCTCCATGATACGGGGTAGACAAAGGAAGGGAAAGCGTGGTAAAAAGACAGGATTCTGTACACTATCCCAATAAGGTAAGCTGAGATTAAAATAACAAAGGTAGGATAATTGCGCAAGAATAACCATTAGTCAAAGCATGCGAAAGGGGTCATGGGTTAGCAAAGAATGGCTAAAACAATTCAAAATGTTAGCCCTTTGGAACTCGTTTGTAGTGTAGCGCCCATCAAAATTTGAAGGTGGCTGTTATCCGAATGAGTAATAGGAAAGTCATACAAGTACGTTTGATTCATCCAAGTAGCTCACAACTGATTTATGCAAAATTGCAAAAGCTCCCTAGTAAGCTTTACACTGAGCCACATTGATTTAAAAGTAGATATGGGAAAATGCAGCCCCCGTGGATTCGGAAGTACATCGCCTATGGTGAAACAAACCGCTGAGGATCACTGG
>JANBPY010000213.1:0-13814 GCA_027577015.1 Dispira parvispora
TCAAGAATAAGCAAGAGTGCTTGGAAAGTGAGAGCTTCCATCTGGTCCCTCCCCTGGTCGTAACAAGGTAGGCGGCCGGCGTGTATGGTAACCGAGAAGGTCCACCAGCATATTTCTTTTCCAGTTGCAGTAGAGCGGGTGACATACTTCTGCCATGCCAAGGTGAATATCTACGTATGAGGTCAAATGTCCGAAGGTTGATAGCTGTTGATATTTATTCAAAATGGGGATTACTGAATATCATCATATGCTGGTTTACCACAAATTTTTGGGCTTGTTCTTTTGTGTGCAGTATCTCTCCCTAGGGGCATTTCCACCTCAATCCCCCAGTTATCATACCATTAGTTCCAAAATATTTTAGAGTACCCCATAAAAACTATAATCTATCAACGTGTTGTACTGCGGAGCTTGTGCGGTATTAGTGATTAGGTTTTAACTTGATCAGATTCGACTCGTGGAGGAATTTGGCTCCTAGCTACCAAATTCCTCCAAGGCTATCAGTAGGCCTAACTACGAGTAAAGATCACTAAGCTAAATATAGCCGGTCTAATCAGTTGAGCCTTAGCCACGGTTTGATTCCGAATTGTTAGTTGATAACTATCAGTAGTGATCAAGTAACGTTTTCCTCTGTACGGCTTTTCGGATATCAACCGCATCGTTCATTAGCATTGCTGTTTTCGAATGGTTAACGACCCCCTCTTACGTTAGCCATCAGTTTACTTGTCTATTCCGAATATGAGTGGAATTATATTTTATTATCCTTGAAATACATTGTTGCGATACCAGAATAACCAGTTAAGGTGGTTATTCTGTGTTTTGATATGAATACCGATGTTTTGTTTTCGCATATAAATAGCGGTGGTTTCGACATCTCGGAACCACCAGGTTTTTTTGGAATAAAAAAGGTGTCGTAAGCTTATTTAGCCTTGCTGATTTGACCTCTCCTCGAACTAAGTACGACAGCACCCTCGACCATTTTCCGGTGCTCAAAGAAAAATGTGAAACAGCAATAAAAAGCTAAGCCGTCTTAAAGAAAAAGATACTTGGTTTAAGATAGCCTTTTGCGTTAAGCGAAAAAAGTCCAATTACCTATGGTAACATTGTGTCAGTTCAGATACACGTTAGGTTTTCGGCATTTTCCACGAAAACCCCCCACACAGTATTTTCCCTTTGGGCATTCAAAAAGTCGATACCGGCCAATTATTGGGCACACAATGAGCTGTGGATGCCATGGACAGTAACAGCGAGCTTCACCCACTTGAGTTCCCAATATAAGCAAGGACAATGCAGTCACAAAGGTGATAGCACACGAGGTAAAAGAAGTCATATTCCGGGAGAGCAAAAGATGGGGTTTCCTACAGTGTGAGTACTATCGTTCGAAGGCGAGCAAGGAAGTAAAAGATATGGTACGAAGATTGATGGTTCCGCGATATCGCAAAGGTGAATTCAAGGGAAGACTTTGTAGGATACATCTTTGGTGGGCAGAATGAAGTTATATATAAGGAAACCCATGAAGCACTGAATTGGCGAAGGAATGGATATGACTGGAGGTACCTCTATAAAGAAACCAACCAAAGAAGACATGACCAACACCTGTACATAGGGGCAGCATGAGTATATGCTACCTTACCATATTGGTTGCGGTTAAACGCTACTTCCACTAGCCAATGGCTAATTGTTATGGATGATTATGTTAATATCCTATTGGACACCTACTTCGGAGAGATTCCGGGTCAGATTTTAAAGCTGTAGTTTACCTCTGGTAAAAAAATAAACTTGAGCTAGTTCCCATCATCTGGCTAGCAAGGCCTGCGCCACCGCAAGGTCTGATGTAACACAGCATTCCCTTGGGCAGTTGCTCGCGCTCATTTCATCTCCAATTATGCTATATTCCTTCAACACTGCCTTGCATCTTCGTGACATATATTCGTCGATTTATAGATGTCACCCGCCATCGACCAGACGTGCACGGATGTGGATGTTAGTGAAAATCACTGCTAGCCAATCGGTGGATGGGCCTCTGTGTGTTCTTTTGAAGCTGGCCCTGACTAATTTGATGTGTGATATTTCCGAATATTTTTGAATCTCACCTATTAATCCTGATGACCATTAACAGTGTTCCATAGGCTAGTCCTGGGTAAACCCCGGCCACCCAGCTTGCATTTCTCGGTCTTCCATTTTGTGTTAAACTTGGACTACTGCTGTTTCTCGTAGCCCTTTCTTTTGCACTCTGGGTCGGGTTTCCCACCGTATATTGAGTATGAAATATGAGCTGGCGGGTCATGCGGTTACACAAGTAGCAGGTATAGTGCTCGTTAGGATGGTCCGACTGTTGGATTTAGGCTATTGGGTCCATTTTAAGAGGAATGTCGTGATAAGAGGTATGGCAACATACTGTTAACTTCCACCGATATTAAAATTAAATATCCGTGTCTCTGCTAGGACTCTGCCAAGGGCGTTGTCAGCAAGTTGCAGCAACTTTCCTTGAGCACATGGTGCATATCAATTCCCTTCCATAGGTCTGGGTTGCTTCATCGCCTATAATAATAGAAAGTAAAGACTTTTAATCACCATATGGAAAGCTAGGATATTGTGTTTTCTGCATGTCCCGAATATTGTATGTTTTTCGCGACTCTCAAACTACCCTATGTAATTTTTTCTTTCCAATATTTACAAGAGCATTGGGGAAAATATCTATTGAAATAAGATTGCTATTAAGTAAATGTGCTGTTAATTGACTTAACACGTTACAATACCAGTCAATGTTAGTATGGAGCAACCTAGGAAATACATGCACTTTGTCACTTATACTGCTATAGATAAGAAAATATTTTCATTCGTTGTCAAGAATAAGCAAGAGTGCTTGGAAAGTGAGAGCTTCCATCTGGTCCCTCCCCTGGTCGTAACAAGGTAGGCGGCCTGCGTGTATGGTAACCGAGAAGGTCAACCAGCATATTTCTTTTCCAGCTGCATTGGAGTGGGTGACTTATTTCTGCCATGTCAAGGTGAATATCTACGTATGGGGACAAATGTCCAAAGGTTGATGACTGTAGATATATATTCAAAATAGCGTTTATTTAGTATTACCATGTGCTCAGTTACCAAAGATTATTGTGGTTATTCTATTATGTGCAATAACTCCCATATAGGCATTTCCACCTCAGTCCCCCAGTAATTGCATAAGTATCTCCCATATATTTTAGAGTACCATATTGTTATGGGAAAGGAGTCAAGCTCCCCTCATCGACCCTAATGTATTTCCTGCCCAGGAGTCGGAATTACAAGATATAGTGTCTCATGAGGACAATGTTCCCCACAGTGTTGAATAAGGTGATGACGTCTCCATATCAAAAATTTAGACTTTAGGCCTAAAGAACCGCTACTAGTGAATATGTTATCGCCCCCCTCAGCCCTTTAGATTCAGTCCTAATTAACTTAAAATTGTTTCGTCTGTAGTATCTTGTGTATGGTCTAGACTAGATATTTAAGGCCTGTGGGTCTTTGCATCTGATATTCCCTTATGTTTAATAAATATGACATTCTTCGTAACAAATTTTTTACTGAATTTATCGTTATTGTCTTTTTGTTCAGGCGTCGATTCTCGTCTGCAGCCAATTCTGAAGTTTGAGTTAAAAAATATCACGCCTGTAGGCATGTAACGCTTATCCTAGCCTGACCAATAGCCTGCATAAAGCACTTGGCAGCGCAAGTTGTAAACTTTTGGTCACGGGACTAGCAGAAAAATTGAACGTAAACCCAAATTCAAAAAAAAAAAATTCAAAATTTGGTTATACCCATTCTTCCTGTACTTTGCTAAAAGTTTTCATGCTCGTTTCGCATGTGTTTGCCAAATTAGTAATTTTTTTCAATTATTTATATACCCCATACGTAGCTTGTTTCCAGTAAACCCTTTCACCAGTAGTAAGCCATGGCCTCCGTTAGACGTCGCCGTCGCGAGAAATACCAACCCAAAGAAAAGCATGGTCGTAACCACAATTACAGTGGCCAACAGAGAGGTGGATTCCCACCAGCGGAGCCGTCATGCGAAGACCTAGACATGCCTTCCCTCCCTGAACCACCGCAATACGGCGCCTTGGAGCTGTCCACCTACCGTTACCTCTGCGGGATTGAGACCATGCTCGAGGAATTGAGCTTTGATAGCTCGGAAGACCGGTCCATGTTTGTCAATAACGTATTTTCTGAAATTCATGGTCGAGAATTACTAGTAGCGACTAATATCGAAGGGTCTCGTGTACTCCAGAAATTGTTGGTCCACGCCCGGGACGATCAGCTGCGACTGCTTTTGACTAAATTTGACACTCGTTTTGTGGAGTTGTTTATCCATCCTATGGCCTCCCAGGTGTGTCAGACCGTCCTGACTTTGGCGGCCGACGTGATAGACCGGGAAGTTCGAGGACTATCTGTGGCAGGGTCAGGACAACCGGACCAGGCTACTGATTCTATGGAAGCCGAAGTAAACCAAGAATATGCCTCGCCTCCGGCAGACCTTCCCAGTATGGAGGAACTGGTACTCTCGCTTTGTAAGCAGATCAAACCTTACAATTCGGCCTTGGTTATAAATTCCAATTCCTCACCTCTGGTACGGGTTATTTTGCTGCTATTGGCTGGAAAGCTGCACGAAAATAGTGCCACGGAGAGGAAGTCTACGGCAACCATTCGCAGTAAAAGGTCAAACACTTACCAAACCAAACACGGACTACCATCGTTCAAAGTCAAGCGACCGCTGATGGTACCACCATCATTTACCGCTGCTTTAGATTCCATTCTAAACGAAATCGACATTAGTATGGGTCCGACTGCTCTCCAGACACTAGCTTTCCACTCGGTGGCCAGCCCGGTGCTCCAAATCATGATCCAGCTGCAAGCAGGCCGAACCAATATACAATACCAAGACACGTTGGTCAGCCGACTTTTGAGTTGCGGTGAGGAGTCCCAACCGTCTACGGGTACGTTACCCTCCAATGCCGCCACGTTCATTAACCGGCTGATCCGGCACCAAGTGGGCTCACACTTGTTCGAACAGATACTACGGGTACTGCCCTCGCCCATCTACCAGCAGATTTATGCTGGGGTTTTTCGCCACAATTTGGAAGGTCTGTGTGACGATCCTCTGGCCAATTTTGTGGTCCAGGCATTACTCCGTAACGCTCAGAAACCCGTCCAGGCGGAACTAATCATTGAAGAGCTGGTGCCCCATTTTGCCTCCCTGATTAAACAGCGAAGGGTAGGCGTAGTAGGTGCTGTAGTGGAAGCCGGGGCTCACCATAAGGTATGCTACAAGGTGATTGTACAAGGTTTACTACACGCCCTAGAAGCCGCCACGGGGGCCGGTCGTGACGTGTTTGTAAACCTTGTAGGCACCATGGTTCCCTGGGAACAATACCAACGGTTTCCCGAGGATAATCAACCGAATCTCCACGTGCAGGGCGTGGTAGTTCTCCAGCATTTGCTCAAATTTCCCCAGGAATACCACCGGGTAGTGGTCGAAAGTTTCCTAAGTCAATCTCCGACGCAGCAGGAGTGGTGGGCGTTGGACGTCAAAGGGTCGCGATTCGTTGAGGCCCTGTTATCGTGCCCGGAGGTGTCCCTCAAAAATAAACGACGAGTGATCCGGGCCTTCAAGGACAATCTCCCTGCACTTGCCTGTCATGCCAGTGGCTCCCATGTGGTGGACAAATGCTGGGCCATATCGGATTTGAAAACCAAAGAAGAATTGGCTACCATTTTAGTGCAGCATGAAAATGTGTTGAAGTTTAACCGTTTCGGAGCCATCGTGTTGAGTAACTGTCGTATTGCACAGTTTAAACAAAAGCACCAGGAATGGCTCCATAAGCAGCACGGTATCGATCGGAAAAAGGAGCTGTTCAAGGACATTTTGGG
The DNA here is from genome assembly GCA_027577015.1 of Dispira parvispora. Classification (NCBI taxonomy): domain Eukaryota; kingdom Fungi; phylum Kickxellomycota; class Dimargaritomycetes; order Dimargaritales; family Dimargaritaceae; genus Dispira; species Dispira parvispora. The sequence goes on from JANBPY010000213.1 coordinate 5,902, forward strand.
TAATCTTGACGGCGAAAGTGATAACGACGACAACGGCAACGGGAATATTGGTGGTAAAGGGAAAAAAGGTGCGTCCGATTCACGAACCAAACGGTACAAGGGCGTGGAATCAGCAGCCCGGGACGAAATTGATGATTTGTTTGACAAGGCATCCGTAATCACCCGAACGACAGCCAGCGCCAAAATAGCTCCATCGAATCATAGCGGACTAGGGAAAACTCCATTAACCAAGGATATGAGTGTGGTATTCGACGCGTTGGCAAATAGCAAAGGTCGTAAGAAAAAGTCCAAAAAGGTCAAGGGTGATCTGGAAAAGGATAGCGTGTCCCCAGCCGATGGCACGCAAGCGGCATCCAAGAAGCGCAAATCTAGCAAGGCTGCCGAGGAAGCCGACCGAAAAAAGCGGCGGCAGTTTGCCCGATAGTAGTGTGTTACGAAAAGTCGTGGGACTTGCCAAGTGTGTCATTCGTTATTCTCTTCATCTTTCATCAACTCTGTACAAGACCCTAAGCGGTCCTTGATTAATCACCTTGGTCATTTTCAGATAGCACCACTAAATAAATGGGTGATTTTTCTTCCACTATATAGCAATTTGGAGCAAAGCGTATTCCAGGGGAAAATCATGTGCTTATAAACGAAGAAGAATACCCTACACACTTAATCAACTTTTTTTAAGAAAGAGAAGTGGGCGATGTGATGGCATATGTGTATAGGAATATACCCAGTGGGATGGAGGATTGTTTTTCATCCGGTGATGCAAAACTAAGTTTGATAAGACCAGCAATACTTGTAGTAGTGGATAAGGTATGCTTTACTGTGTTTCAGTTCGTGATAACTTTTTTGATTTCCACTATGACATCAGTTGACCATGGATGTCGTTGGGGATATACAACCATGCCGAGACCCTGTCCTTTGGTTCAGTATGCTTGTTTGCTTTGTTATTTTATATAGATTTACCAGTATACGTTTGTGAATGGGTGGGTAGGTGGGCAAAGGTAAGTCCTCTATGTATCCTTGTTTCCTGGCTTTCGTGGGTAGTGAGATGTCATGGTTTGTAGTGTTGGTGTTGGTGTTGGGGCTTGTGTGGTAGGGGTGGGGGGTCTTTCCAAATGATGATGACACTATGGCTTTGTATTTTACAGCAATTATCTGGCCCTGTTGTCGCAGGGCTAAGCTGCTTATTGCAAGCAAGATGCCTGGTAGTAATACCAGCTAAGTAATTTACACAGTAGTTCTTAAGGAAGGAGAATGGGGGGATATAATACGTGTATTGATTACTTGGTAGTTTACTATGAGTGATACTTTTTAGCTTAGATATTTAAGTGAAATACTAACAACTTCATCTGTATGAATCTTTGTACGAGATCCAATTAAATTCGGTGGATTTTTCTCTATATGGTTGAAAAATAACCAGCCAAATAATGCATCGTAAGAATAGATATGGCTACAGTTGTGGGAGAACCACCCCGATTAAAAGGTCCTAATCCCCCAGTACTGTATGTGAATCGGATTGTGAGCTGTGAATATCCAATTTGAAGCACCAAGGTAGTGCTCCCACTTCCACCACTTTTTCAGAGTTCGGTCCAATTTGTGCCCGGTAACTTTTCACCCACTTTTCGCTTGCAAATGGTCAAGTAGTTCGTAAAGTGGATACGTTTAGCGCTCTGTTGTTGCCCATCTGGAATCACTTGGCGTGGTCCGCGTCAGACATCTTTTATTCCATTGCTGCTTAATCGTACCGTATTGTTGTGACTCGTGTTGGTTTATATCTATTTGTTTTTGGCTCTCATCTTGTATCTTTACCACATTGTCCTTATTACTCCCCCTCTGCCTCTAGTTTATACCAATACCGCGTTATCGAACCTCTTGAAGCCGCGTCCCATTTCCCAATTAGTGCTATTTCCTCTCGTCAATGAACAACCATACTGTAGCCTTGGTTCGATATTAACGGGTCCCATTTCCCAATTAGTGCTATTTCCTCTCGTCAATGAACAACCATACTGTAGCCTTGGTTCGATATTAACGGGTCCCATTTCTCTCATACGTCGCCCTTGAAGAACAATACATTAAAATCCTATTGTCAGCAACGATATTAGGCATAATAAAAACTGATACAGGTACGGTTTCCGTTCCAGGTCGTCCACCATGTCTGTCGTGGCCACATCCCCCACGGAAGGCCCTGCTGAGCCCATGCCCCAGTCTTCGTCTACGGCAGGGACTTCCCATGCCACCCAGGGTGCAATACGGGAGCTCCTCACCCACGGTGGTAATCTGGCTTGGAAACACTTTAACGACTGGGCTGGCCAACACTCGGCAATCACGGTAGTGTGCGTTGTATTATCCGGGCTTGCGTTGTTGTTTTCACGGGTGTTCTTTATGTGCATTTTAGCTTTTGGTGGATTTGCGGTGGGGTACCTAATAGCCCAGGAGACCGACGCACTGCCAAGCTGGTCCGATGGGAAAGACGACGAGTCCCATTCCACACGCGGTGGTCGTTTGTTGACATTGGCCAATCGCGAGCTCAGTCATAAGTTAACCGCGGCTAGCACATTGGCCCGGTTGGAAGCCCAAAACATTTTGAATATCCCAATTGATTCAAGCACACGAGGAACACTATCCCCCCGGGTGCAGGGTGCCGTGAATAACTTGATCGACCTTATTCTGCGCGATTTTATCGATTACTGGTATGACCCTCTGGAAGTTTCCCGCAATGGGGAACTGCGACGACACGTACGTTATGTACTTTCCACCGCTGTGGCTAATTTTGCCCAGGGTATGCAGCAGGACAAGGTCAACCTTGCGGTACTTATTTCTTATGCTGTGGCCAATACCGTCATCGTGCACTTACGGGAATACCGTCAATTTGAACTTTCGGGGTGCACCGTATCAGAGTATTTAGAAGCCTATCCAGATTCATTGTTTCACCAGCTAGCATGTCGTGACGCGCAGGTCAAGCATTTGTTGGACCTGGCCCACTTCTTAGTGGGGTGTCTTCTTCCTGCCAGGGATCGGGACAGTCCTGCTGTGTTTGCCCTAATGTCAGAAATTATGGCCACTAGCATTTTAGAACCCATCGTGACTTCTTTGTGCGATCCGGATCGTATTAACATGGCTATCGTGGCTAGTTTAGGTCAACGTTCCGAGCCACCCACGGTAGTCACACCTAAAACCAATGCCGATAGCGGTAAAGACACACAGGCTCCCCCGTCCACGACGGGGCTATGGCAAAAAATTGGCCAGAGCTTTTCCGGGCTAACTGCCAAGAAAATGGAACCCATGACGGTGTGTATAGCGGTGTTGGTACAAGATTGCCAGTTAACCGTACCAAAACCCAATGATGTTACCCAGTATTTTGTGGAGGTGACTTGTCCCGGCTTGACACCGACTGTAACCACCTCGACGTTACTGGCATCTGAAGATGGGACCCTTATCTGGAACGAGCGTCTCGAAATTCGCTTTGTCGAGTCTTCCCTGCAGCCTGAGACGGAATTGCAGTGCACACTACGGTCCCGTGCCACTCTGAGTGGTGCGTTACTAACCTATGGTACCTTACACCTCGCTCTCCAGGATGTACTCCGCACCCAGCATACCCATGTCCAGCATTACGCGTTGCAGCAAGGGGAAGGGGAGGTAGTGGCTTCGTTGGCTTTATCCATTCATGCTGAATTGCTCTCGGGTACTGACCAACCAACCGAGGAAGATATCACTGCCGTAGCCTCAGGTTACGCACCCCTCCAGGATAACGACATAGCCGGAGGGTACGAGGAAGCCGATGGTCAATTCGACCTTGGTCCCGATGTTTCCCAGGTATCTTCCCCCACAATGCCCTCTACGCTGTTGACTCCCACCAAAGAGGGGTTAGAAAATCCTCCAGCGGTGGAAGTACCTGCCGATATCGACTTGTCCAAATTATTTCCATTATATTTGGCCGATATACTTAATCAAGGTGACGGATTCATCGAATTTATGCAGTATTTGGAGGACAAGGATGTTCCTCCTTATCTCCGATTCATCATGAATGTGGATAGTTTCCAACGGTTTGCCAAGACGCTAAATGACCCGGATCTGATGCGGGACGACGCCTGGAGTATTTTTCATATGCATTTTATACCTCCTACTCCGCAGGATAACTCAGATCGCAATTTGGGGGGTACCACCCCACCGTACTTTATCCCCGTGAACTCCCAAGCTGTATTACAACTTGTGGAAGGCATTGGTCGAGATCCTAGTCCGGATTGCTTTCAACCGATGGTGCGGGTGGTATACGACATCCTTAAACCACACTTTGCCCGCTTTTGTCAGGATTCTCCGCTGTACCAGTTGTGGCTAAAGGAACGATGGGGCAAGTTTGTCCGTACTTGCCAAAATGATGGTCGGGACCCAATTGCCACGGCCCGAACCACTTTGGCAAAGCGTGCGACCCAAGGCGAAGCACAAACTGGACAACCCAGTGAAGGTATCGTAGACAAGGTCGCATCACAGCCATGTTCCCCTGCGGATTCTTCCCTGGGTAATTCCCAAAACGACCAGCCGACTTCACGTGATGACTCAGCTTCTTCTGGTGGTGAAATGGTGTGTACCCCATCAGTGATTGTTGAGGAACCCATCCTTGTCACCTCCCCAGCCAATCCTTCACATTTACCCACGGATAGCACCAGGACACAGAGCTCGGTATCCGCATCATCTACCACCGCACTTGAATCGGAAAACCAACTGGTATTGGTCACATCCACGATCGGTCGGCTACGCGAGCAAATTGTTATCCTGAACGACCAACTGGAAACCCTGGAGCTCACCCCTGGTCCAGATAGTAGGCAAAAAATCAAGAAGCTAACCAGACTTCGCACGGAATCCCAGATGGAACTCCAACAGATGTTGGCTTTGGTTAACAGTTTACTCCACACCACCAACGGGTCCGGGGCCCAAGCGGACGATGGGGTGTGGTCAGACTCTGCAGCGTCCCATCGCCAATCCTCCACTGACGAAAAGAGCAATTCGTCAATCGCATTGTCGCGGGATTCGTCCGACCCCGCGGTATTAAGTCCCTCCTCCCAGCTCTTGAATTTGCGAAACGTCACCGTTAATATTCAGGAAGAGGTCAATAGCCAACTTTTCCGAGGTCCTGCCCGCATGGCTGCCCAGTTTGTATCCTCTCTGGGCACCCGGGACAGTTCCCTCATTTTCACCATCGAGTGTGAACAAGGCGGGGCATCCGACGAAGGGGTTCCCCAACGTGGCTGGATGATTACTCGTTCTTACGCTGACTTTGCAGCGCTGCATTCGTCCCTAAAACAACAATTCGCCAAGGTTGAAAAAATCAAATTTCCCCACCGAAATTGGGCCGCGACTGCTTCGGGTGCGGGGCAGAAACAAAGCGCATTAGCCAGCGGACTTCAACATTACTTGTCGATGTTACTAGTTGATCAAATTGTTTGTGCCAGTCGGGCCTTGCAATTGTTTATGAAGCCAGACTACATGACGGTGCCAAAATCATTCTTGGAGGCCAGCCCGGTGGCCTTTTTAAGTCATGGTCGCACGTCCACCGCCAGTACCACTGGATATGGGGTGAAGCAAGTCGCTGGTACCAATTACAACAGTTTATCGAAACAGCTCAAGGAAACCAAAGCGGAAGCCGCCGAGATTGCCGCCAATATGGACAATAATTTACTGACACAGATTCTAAACCCTAAGCTTATTACCCAGCCGGCCACCCAAGCTGCTAACGCTACTTCGCGTACTGTTAACGCTGCTTTGAAATCCGCGGGTTCTGTGCTGAAAATGTTGAGCTTAGATCAGGCGAATGCTGGGGATAAATCTAGCACTAAAAATTTGCAGCGTGCTAATACTACCCCCACTGTGTCCACGCAAGGCGAATCCAATGGAGGTCCTCCCCATGTTACCAAATCACCAACGACTAATACCTTTTTGGCCCAGCGCAGTCGTTCAACTTCCAATGCTTCGCTAATGTTTAGTAAATCACCGCCTTCATCGGGTATCGACCGTCTTAACGAAAAACTCCACGCTAACGAACAACTCCAGGAAGGAGTTTCTTCGCCTTCACCAGAACCGGTTTCTGATCACCCAGCACATACTAGAAGTATTACTAATTCTCATACTACGGTGGCGACCTCACAGTCATCACCAGAATTGCCCGCTTCTATGTTCAAGGACCAACCGGCCAAGTTAACCTTACCCACCAGGGCATCCCCTACGAGTGATAAAACGCGTCGAACTACGTCCTTGTTATCGTTTGGCTCCACTCATTCCAGCGACGCCAACAAAGTGGATGAGCTTCCTTCTCCATCGGCGGGACATCCTCCCACTTCACTCAGCCTCCGGTCAACTTCTTCGGCCACTTTAGCCACCCAACCCATAGCTGACAGTACCACTACCGATACCGAGAAGCCAACATTAGCTCCCGAAGACACAGAGCTACTGATCGAAACATTTTTTGCAGTACTGGACGAAGCGTTTGACTTGAACGATCGCAAACAATGGCTTCGGCGTAAAGCACTAGCGGTCCTCAAACAACTACTACGGCAATCCTATTCAAGTACCATTAGCGGTACATTTGTAGATACGGTGCACAAGTACTGTGAGTCCGAAGTGGTGGCTCAAGAAATAGAAAAACTGACAGCATCGTTTTGGCCAGATGGTATCTGGTATAGTACGCCTAGCACCAGTCATGGAGAGTCGGATTCCAAGCCCAAACGCCCTGATTCGGGAGAGGGTGGTAGCTTGGAACCTCGCACTTTGGAGCAAAAAGAAGCTACGAAATTGGAAGCCCGGGTGTTATTTGTCAATAACCTTCCCGAATCTTTACAGCGGATGGTGGGCGATTACAATGGAGTGATGGGTATGACCCGTTTATTTGAACTGCTGCAGTATCCGGAAATCACCCGTCCTATTGTACTAAAATTGATGGACGGTATTTTCAAGTTGGTACTCAGCGATGTGCCCGAACACTAAATGGTGTTTTCGCCCAACCTTAATGTGAGGGTTATTGTAATTTTTTTTTTCGAGATTTGAATACATGCTGCGTATGTGTAGGTTATGAGAAATGAATTTATGTACAATCTGGGCTTATACTGGTGGCTAACAAAGACCTATTTCCTATGAGATACTGTGATCCAAGTGAATGGCCGGAGAGTGGCAGGAGATAGGGAATTTAAAACCCATTTGCATATTGCCTTTTGAATCCTAGCATTAAAAATCGCTAGTTCTAAATATACCATTTTTTAAATAATAATGATATATTTGCACTTGATGATAGCAGTATAATATAGTTTTACAGCCGATATAATGAATTACTCCATTAGTTGGTAGCTGGGGGCAATTTCTGGACCAGTCAACGATCCTATACCATATCAAATAGGTGATTTAATTTCCTTTAATTTACCGAATGACTCGGGGACAGATTTAGTCGTGAAATTTTTCTGTGAGGTATTTTCTTGGATATCTATTCACATTTTCAAAGTTATTTTAGTAAATAATTGAAGAGCACAGACTCCGTTTCCATTACATAGAAATGATTGAGACGTATTGTGTGAAAAGAGGATGCAACTGGGTTTATAAATTTTTTTATTGAAGCACACCGCAATGAAGACACGAACACGTCAGCAGCAGAAAAGCAAGATACACATGGGAAATATGACGGGTTTGGAACTAGAGCCCATCATTTGGAACATACAGTGCGTACCTTATGTGTCCAATTTCCCTTATTTATTGGTGCACCCGATTACAAAGGTGCAACATCCTACAGCACTGGGGAGCTGTAGGTTATACCCTATTAGTTTAAATAGAGTATATTCATGGTGGCATTCACTGAAGTTGGCCAAGATCGATCTCCATTACCCCTACCATACCTACGGAACAGGATCAAGTCATCAAGAGTCCATGGTGACCCTTTTTCC
>JANBPY010000214.1:0-13789 GCA_027577015.1 Dispira parvispora
TCGAGTCGGATGGAAAACGACAGTCTTTTAAATGAACTGAGTCGGGAGCTGGAAAACTCTCGCATAGTCCGATTGCTGTGCAAACTAGGGTTTATTAACGAACGGCCCGAGTTTAACATGGACTCTCGTTGGTCAGAAACAGGTGATCGGTATCTGCTAAAGTTGTTCCGAGACTATGTTTTCCACCAGGTAGACGAACGCGGTCGACCAGTATTGGATTTAGCCCACGTACTGTCGTGCCTTAACAAGTTGGATGCTGGTACTTCCGAACGGATCGTTCTGACGTCGCGTGACGAGCAGTCCTGTTTAATTGTTAGTTACCGAGACCTGAAGGAATGCATTGAATCTTCTCTCCGAGAACTTCGTTAATGCACTCTACTAAAATTGGCAGGGTTGCCACGGTACCTTACCCCTTAATACTTCACATGGGGCAAACAAGATAAACAGCAAGAAAGTGAACACTATTGATATTACCTTTACCCTTTGGATCTCTGCCTGCTATAATGAGTGTTTTTTTTTAAATCTTTGCTAGCATTGTGATATTACGTTCTAGGATGAATAAAAATAACTTTAATATCATTCTTAAATGTGCAAGTTGCTGCGTGTATTTTGTTTACGACGACTTGCATTCCTTCCCGAAAAGAAATTAAATCATCAGCACGATGCACTCTGCATGTGATTCTGTTTCGATCTTTTAGCGCTTAGCAGCGCAGTCACATCGATTACAACTCACTAGTAAGGTCCGGTGAGAGATACGGCGGAGAATACCTGCGAACGCTTCGCTATGGGGTTGAGGAAAATATTGATTATATTCACAGCAAGAAAAACCAATGTAACCCCAATTTTTACTTCTCCCAGAGCCCGTGTTTGACGTGGCGATGATGTAATGCAAAATTTGCCGAGCCAGAGAGAAAGGGGGGGGGAGGTTCAAACAATCTGGACGACATGTATGGCGACACTTGCTGTGTGGACTTTTCCTACTGGTAAGCGGAAGTGGAAATACTGGGTGATGAACGAGAGGGTAATGCAAGTGTTACCCTAATGACACTGTAGCCACACCCTACACTGGGCATTACACTGTGTGTGTTTCTCCACTTTGCTCCCCATCCACTCCCCCAGCTTGGAGAACAAGTGCAGTTGGGTGAATGCTTCCCAGCCCCAAAACAACGTGGAGTAAACATGCACCAAGAAACTGATGGGGTTTTACAAGGGTCGTGTTTATTATTCGAAAAATTTAGATTTGACCCCCTCCGCCCAAATATGCGTAAAAACGTCATGTTCATTATAATATTGAAGAAAAGGGAATATAAAGTGGGAAATATAATGGCTTTCCTTGAAATAAGGGTGTAAAAGGGAAGCACTCGATGAATCCAATCGGCTGCTATTGCGATGTTACACAGTAGTGCAACTGAAGTACCTGTAGCGAGGTAAATGATGCAAATTGGCCTTTTTTTTCTACCATGTCGGCCATAATGGCTCCCCTTCAATGCTACAGATTGACTTCCAAAAAGGAGATGTTAGCAGAGGGGAAAGCAGATACTCGTGACATAGCTACAGTTAAAGTGCCAGTGTAATTAATGGCTAATGGTGAAGGTATTATTTCACGTTTGAAAATGTCCGTTAATATAACACGCTGACCTCATCAAGTCATTCAACTCACCACCAAGTATTTAATGAGTAAAAAAAAACAATCGTATACATTGAAAAGCATGGGGTTTATATCAGATCACGTAGGATTGTAATTTTAGTTAAATTTTTCTAGTGCTGTTGCAAATTGGAGTAGAAACTGCGAGTTAAAATTTCACCAATGCGAATTTGAAAGGGATACCTTCAGTACTGTCTGGTATTTTGTTATTTAGGAGAAAAAAAAGTACATGTGTTTTCTATTCTACAGCGGCATTGATATAAATACTGGCATATGCACTCCAGAACACCGTGGAGTATTTCTGCATTATTTTAACACCGCCACTATTCAGCTATTCCACCGCGATCCTTCATTTCTATCGTTTCAGACTTACCTTGGCGAGTGGACAACTGGCATTTACAGGTTCACAGTAAACTTACTTTCTCACTCTTATCTTTGGTGTGTTCCCCTGTCGCTTGGCTTAACATGCTGACCCACTCAATGGGGTTTGTCTCGCTGAGCTTTGTGCTTTGTCTGTTGTCTCTGTTCGTATTCAGGAGTGAAGCACTTAAACTTGTCGAGCGTTTAAAAGGTGTATCACAGAATATGCGTGAAATTGAGGTAACGTATACCTACATCTCAGGGCAGATACCTTTGGAGAAAGGCAAGAATGGATACACAAGTACACGAGACCTATTCCATTGTCCTCTTAATCCGAAGATAGGTGATATCATCGCTGACGATATATCTAGGGACATCCAAGCTGTCATCCGAAACCCTCGTATCGAACTTGGTGGACGGTTCGTTTCAACAAAAAGTAAATTGGTCCATCGAAATGGCTTTGGTAGAGTCAAGATTTCCAATCTGTTTGCATCCGAACAACGTGAACGTTGTGTCAACCTAACCGTCGAGAGAAGGGCCTATCAGGCACCGGAAAACAATTTATACCGGACTTCCGATCTGTTTTCCATTCCACTACCTGCTGATTTTCCTGGGTTCCTATACTCCTCATCTCCTACGAATGTGTCGGTTGATATGTTCTTGGGGTCTGTATCGAGCGCATTTACAGAATTTGAAATGCTCCTAGACTCCGAGAATAGTGACTTAAAATTAGGAATGGGCTCCCTTAGCGCGAGGCTAACCGCTATCAAGACTCGTGCGAAAAAAAAGCGCTGCACTTTCCAGCCTGCCTTAGGTTACATAGCGGGTAATAATAGGTTCCGCATTAATCCCTATATTTCTAGAATGATCAGTAATAATCAAGCCATTGTCCTGATACATTGCGAACCGGATCATCCAACCACCACTTTCTACACTTTGGTTTGGTACCCCAATAACTCCAATTATGACCTGATGAATTTAAAGTTATACCTCACGCGTGCTTATGAATACAGTGCATTGTTAGGTTTGGACCCAGAGATCAAAATCACCGATTTCGTAAACAAGGTTAAGTCTGAATTATTTACTATCCGTTCGTTGATCTGCACTCCTAACTTTAGAGAAACTGGGAAAGTAGTATGGTCTACCCAGGAAATGTGATAATTCACTAATTATCGTTCTTCATAGATTATGTGTAACTTTATATTCCTACTGGTCAACCTTTTATATGGATATCTTTTGCAAGCTGAATCTAGATGTTACATAAGTATACCTTGTCATATACGTTTACAAACTGTCACTTCATTAAAATATCTGCAAAAGACACATGCAGTACTGACAGAATTACTTCTACACAGGTGAAAAAAAAACCAATCACATACTATAAATCAAATGACGCCCATCGGAATTCCACGAAATATGTAGGTTTCCACAAGCAGTACTTGTTAAATTATTCCTCAATATTGTTGGACAAAGACTGTTCTGGCAAGATGTTCGAAGGAGATTTAATGGGTACACATAGAAAAACTCCCCTGAAAGAGCAGAAATAACATATCAACCTGGGGATAAATAGACACTTCTTGTGTCCTTCATCCTACTGTAGGGGAGAAGCCATTCCTATTAATCACAAAAAAATTCCGGAGAGGCTAGATGAAAAGAGCTTCAGCCTGATCCCTCCTCTGACCGTAGTAAAGTGGGCCTCATTCATACATGGCAACAAAGAAGGACTCCTGATGGGTTCCATTCCCACTTCCTGTTACAGTACTGCGAGTGGCTTCATTCTGTCAAGACGGTATAAGGACTTACAGATTAGGAAATTTTAAACCCAAAGGTCGCTAATTCTCCTAGTATATTCAACACAACGATTGTTGTTTGTAACCTCTTGGCACTCTCCATCCCAGCTACTCATTTATCAGTGTGTTACATATTTCCGTCACAATAAAAGAGTTCGGGTAAAGATAGAGGACTATTTTTTTTTCTTTTAGAAGCCTCATGAACTACTTGGTCATATCTATTGAGAGACATATGGGGCAACGAAGTATATAATGTATCATAAACGCCACCAGAGTACTGGTGCCTGCGAACATCACCATTGAAACCTGACATAGGCTATGTGGGATGGCTACGCGTAATTTCAATGCTGGAGTATCCAAAGTGAAATTATTGCTAGTACCAGATAAACATTAGGATAAACCCTGTAATAGACGAAAATAACTGGATACAGCTATTATCTGTGATTATCAGTACTTTAATAAAAGCTATATAACACTCCATCCTGTAGAGAAAGATGGTGGATACAGTTTATACAATGGATATAAGGATAATTTATATTCAAGTTTAAAATTAAGTGGTACATACCGTCAATTCAGCCAAATATTATGTGCATTTGTACCTATAAGTAACAAAAAACACAGGACACTATCCCAGCTACTGATACTACTCCTCACACTGTTTGGAGGAGCAGTATCTCGGGGATAGCACAAAGGACAGTAGGAGAAAATTACTCCCACTGAAACCTTTGTGCCATTGCATGTGTGACAGGTACACATGCGACATTTAGATGCGTTGTGGAAACAACGCAGGTGGAGTAACCTCTTCAGAAAACACATTATAAATAATGGCTACTGGAAGTTACTCGAAGGAATAGATGCTCTAAATTTAAGATTTAGGATGCTAAAATATGCTGCACCAGGAAGCAATGGTTGACACAACAGAAGAGCAAACCTAAATCTTTATATAATATAAGGTGGCGATTGGAAATGAAATGGTACACACCTTTAGATGAAACAATGGTTTGTGGCAAACTATGTAGTGTTCACCAGTAAAAATTTCAATATGAGGGAGAATAGAAAACCTATGGCTATTTGGGATTACGGGAAGAGAGGCGAGGCGTGGTTATCTAATAAAAAAGGCGCAAGAACATCCGAAATGAATTCAAAGGAAGGCTATGTATGCGGGAATCACAAGATGGCAAGGTGACCGAAGCAGGGGGAGGTGGGAGTGCTTATATATGGATGATAAGGGCGGATGTGTATTTATCAAAGCTCATCACGATCACATAGTATCTTCGGTTGGTAGGTGTTCCTGCTTAAAATTTTCTGTTCTGCGATAAGCACAATATAATTTGGTGATACAGGAATAATTGGACAATAGAGGTGGCATAGCAGTGGATCGCGGTTCACTCCTCAGTTACCATTGTACAAGTGGAAGGTCGGATGGTAGCTATACCTTGTCTGCCAATACACTGGCACAGGAAATATGTAGACCCAGAATCAATAGCAAAGTGTCAATGCATGCTGATGAATTTTTCATATGATGCCCAACATCAAACGATGCCAACCTATTATGGGAGAAGTGGACGAGGTCGTTCCGTGTATAACCTAAACTCCTGTAGGCCAATGCACGCATTCTACTTTACCAACCATCACCTCATATAATTAATGTAAGAAAGCACTAATCTACACCACCAAATGAAGCAGTAAGGTAGAAATGAACGAGTTGAAAACTTAGGCATTACCTTTGAAATAATCTTCAGAAACTGGTAAAGTAAATGAACCTACCAAAGAATTAGTCAGTATTTTTGGATGGTAGAAGAAAATGCCAAGTTTTTACAACCCATATAGAAAATGTGGCCGATGATGAGGGGATGCTATACGGGTAGGGGAGGACTGGTTACTAGCTCATAATGTCAGTATAACACCTTTGTAGTGGCTCCATAATCACTTGCAAATGGTACTTCGATCATTTAGTGTTGTGTCGTCGCTGCTCATTGTGCTCATCAGTGTAGGCAGTGAAGGTAAGCAACGGGGCCACATCTCTGAGTCAAAAGGAAATCACGTTTACAAAGTAGGTGATGGCCATTGGTCATATGCTGTCCAAGTATTTATAAGAAGAATTGTAAATTTACTTCGCTGTTCGGGATTTATGCCGCTATCGCACAAATATCAGCATTACCATCTGATACTTGCACTGTACAGTCTATTCTTGGTACTGTTTTTCTACAAACTGTGTTTGCTTGTTCAGTGTAAATAGGATTACAGTGGTTTCCAGTTGGTTGCCATTAATGAATTTTAATCGTACATACTTGATAATCCTTCTTACTTGTCGTGATATTAGATGCACTTATTATAGTTACTAATCACATGTGATTTGTCTCATATATCACTGGTATATTCAGTTTTCTTTCCAAGGGATAACATCTCCAAGGTAGGCGTTTACCTTGGGAATTTGTTGATAATTCTTACTGCCCAGTTTGACTTGCTTATCAAACACACCATGAAGGATTCCGACCATATCACTATCGTTGCAAAATATTCCACATTTAGTGTACACGGTTGAAAATTGGTGTGGTGGTGGCGTAAAGTGGGAAGAAGAAGCAGAAACATCATTTATCACCAGTTTTTAATTGTAAATATTTTTTATAGGACAATATTTAAATAATTAAATAATAATATATAGCGTGGTTGCACATGGACTTGGTTATAGTCCTGCACAAGGGGGGCTTGTAGCTGGAGGTTACCCAAAACCAAGGGCACTTGCCCAGCTACTGATGCTACTCCTCACATTGTTTGGAGGAGTAGTATCTCGGGGATGGCATGAAGGACAGTAGGAGAATACAGCACCTACTGAAACCTTTGTGTCATTGCATGTGCGACAGGTGCACATGCGACATTTAGATGCGTTGTGGAAACAACGCAGGTGGAGTAACCTCTTCAGAAAACACATTATAAATAATGGCTACTGGAAGTTACTCGCAGGAATAAGTGTTATAAACTTAAGATTTAGGACGCTAAAATATGCTGCACCAGGAAGCAATGGTTGACACAACAGAAGAGCAAGCCTAAATCTTTGTTTATACAAAAATGGTGGTTGGAAAACAATTTATGCACACTTTTGTGAGAAAACAATGTTTAGTGGCACACTATGTAATGTTCACCAGAGAAAAACTGAAGGATGAAAGAATGCTTTCTCGAAAGACGATAGATAAAAGTTAGAAAAGAGGCGGAGAGTGGTTTTAAAGAAGAATGCAAGAACAGCTAAAAAGGAGGCTCAAGGTAGCAATTTCCGTAATGTACCACAAGATGGCAAGGTAATCAAAGTAGGGGGAGACGGGCGGGTTTATATATGGTTGGTGAGGATAGTTGGAAGCTGGCTGAAGCTCATCGTGATCCCATAATGCCATCTCTTGACAGGTGTTCCTTCTTCAAACTTCCAGTTATGCGATAAGCACAATAAAATGTGTTGATATAGAAGAACTTGGACAATGGAGATGGCACTGCGATGGGCAGCGGTTCGCTCCTCGCTTACCATTGTACAGGTGGAAGGTCAGATGGTAGCTCTACCTTGTCTGCCAATACACTGCCACAGGAAATATGTAGACTCAGAATCAATAGCAAAGTGTGAATGCAGGCTGATGACTTGTTCATACGACGCCCACTGTAAAACTATGCTAAACTATTGTGGGTGGTGTAACCGCGTTCATTTCATACTTTACCTAAATTTCAGGGTCATCATTTACACTTTATTCAGCCAATCATAAATGGTATTGCATTCATCTCTCCGTATCTAACGTGAAGGTCAATTACCATGGTAAGTGCGGTAAACATCTTACTGACAAACTTATTCTAGCGTGTATTTAACGAAGGTGGAATATGTGTATATTCTAAGTTAGGGATGGTGATTTAGCCGTTTCTTACTTTTACAAGCCTTAAAAATGTGTATTTTTCTGTATTTTTCCGCGGCAAACACATAGTCGATGATCATTGTAAATAACTCCCTCTGAAGCAAGCTTTAGTTGGTATCCAAGTATGCTGACCATTTTCGTTGGATATCTTCCGACTAAGTAACAGGGCCTGGCGTGCCGAAGTTCCCAGATAGGTCCTCTGGATTATGGTGACCCTAGTTAGGTAAGTGATGCTTACTATGTGATATATTCTTCGGAACCACAATCAGATTTTCCTTTGAACCAATGTACCGGGTAGTGATAGCTTTCGATTCTACGGAGTTCTGGATGGGATGGAACTCTTAATAAAGTTTACCTTGAAACCATCTTCCTATTGGCCCTTCTTACACCAAGCTTGGAATTTTGTCTTTCAACTGCAGTTGGTTGACAATTTCATTAATACTTCATCCCTAGTAAAAATTCGAGGTGCTCATTTTAGTAGCAACGGTTACTCATTAGGAATCTAACAATGTTTTTGAAAATGTTTTTTTATGCAAACCTGTCATGTAGTAATCCTGGCATGCTAATCTGCTCGTCGATTACCCTGAGAATTTTTGGTGCACTTTTGCACCGAGTACTTTTTATCAGGGAATGACTTTCATACCCTGGCCATCATCGTAGATTAGCCCAAGGTAACTGGTGAACGGAGCAACTATAATGTAGGGAGTTATGCACAGCGTAGGAATGGCACACAAGATAATTTCAAATTGCAGTCCAGCGACAATCAACTCATGACTTCTCGAACTACTAGTATTCAATTCGGGAGGTAAAGCGTTTTACTAAAGTTCTGTCAGTTTTATAGAGCTTTCAAGCAAACAACACGTAACAACTATGAGTAAACCACGGGACTATACAAGTATGACTTCAAATTCTGGTGGTTGTAGTATTGCGTGTCTCCTTTAAAGAATCGTCACCGGAAGAATATGCATACTCCCGAACATGTGTACACCATCCCCCCCCACCTCCACAGCGCTATGTGTTGGATTTCATTTTACCGTCGGTTTGCCCAGATTTATCCTTGGAGGGGGCAATGACATTTAAGTAATGGGATGAGAGATATTGATCGAGAATTTGACGTTTTTCGGAGCACAACTTGACCGAAGTAATGCGGTGAATGCCAAAGGTTTTGTAATGCGCCGGAAAAATATAGGCCGCGCAGATATGCATTAATAAATGGCGTAACGTTACTTGAGAATCACTGTAATCGGTCAGTGTGGGGTCGTCAAAAATAAACTTATCCCACCAGGGTAATCGAGATTCCCACAATTTGGAATATACTTGCTGTTGTAAGCGATCCCAGTAGGCGGGAATCGTGCGATAGTAAATATCGGCCAATCTCCGGAACGTGGCCGTTTCGCACCCACGGGTAAATTCGATACGTCGGGCTAATAACTCGATCACGTCCGTCAGGTGTTCCGTGTAACCCATGCCAATAAGGTGCTCATAGTGCGTACACAGTGGAAATATGACTTGCTGGAGATCACACACAGGGTCCAGGGTTACATACTTTTTGGCTAGCTCTACCCACGCTCTACGCTCCAAAACGAGGTCAGCATTGAGCAAGGAGAGGGCCACCCGGTACCCTGCGGGGTTGAAAGGGTTGTAGTGACAAAATTGTACAGCGACATATTTGGCATCAATGAATTTACGGGATCGCACCAACGTTTGTACATAGAATGGGAGAAATAGGTCTAAAGTGGGAGAAAGTGCCTGGGATTGGCAAAAATGGTTAATGGCCTTGGCCACCCAGGAATCAGATTGGGAGTGGTCTAATATAAAAAAATGGACATAGTGGGGTATTCTGTAGTGTGTTAGTAAACGTGAACCAAGGAAAATAGCAATCACAGAATCGATGATCAAGGCTAACCAGTCAGGTGTTTCTTTTGTACCGTGCAGAAAACCAGGCAAGTAGACAGGTGAAATGGTGCAAAATTAGTTAAACCAGATATTTTTACGTTACCTAGTGAATTGGTGTTGGAATCCCCAGTTGACATAGGCGTAGGACTGTACCAAAGGTCACGGAAGATATCATCCTTGTTGTCACTTTCGTGCTCGGCGATGCCATCCGCTTCGGTACTGAGCGCTGTGTCCTTAAGCTCCTGAGCCAAACGATTAGTTTCGTTGGCATGTTTTACACGGTCATCGTCCAAGGCTAAAGCCATCATCCCAGCATATCCGTGGATTATCGCATTTTGCCGAAAAGGTTCGCTGTGGAGGTAGCGCGTCACCAGCTCGTATGCCTTATCAAGAGTACCCAGACGAATATGGTACATGAGAACCTCTTGCAATATTTCGACACTATTACACGAGTACTGGGTGACATGTGACTTTAGAAAGTCGAGAGCCTCGCTTGTACCTTGAGTTTTCCGAAACGCAAATACTGACGACTGGGAAATTACAATTCACCCCCCCCCAGTTGAGTACGACACCAGGTCAATTCAAGTCAGAATTAGCATCTCTTTAAAATTAATTTACGTTTGTTCTTGTATATTTGACTTGTTGAAGTACGAAGACATGCGCTGTGCTTTTCAGTAACGCTAGAATATCGGTAGAGAGGTATACAATTCCAATAGTGGAAAACTCTCAACCCTACCTCAACCCTTGCACTACTTGTGGTTGTGTTATGCTCCTTTTTTTAGTATTCACGTAGTTTACTTACCGGCCAAATGTGCTGCGCTGGGGCATTTGTGCAACTGTACATTGCGGTAATTATTTTAAGGGCGCGGGGGTAGTCTCTGTGGGCCAAAGTGAGCTGGAGACAATACCCTAACATGAGGTAATAGTACCTGAGTTTGCTCGGAGCAGCGGTTATAGTATTGGGAAACATGGCTTGTATAGAGACAGGGCGGATGTATTGCGACAATGGGTAATTCCAATAGCTCAATGGGTAACTGAAAAGGCAACTGGAGTGAAAAAGTGAAAGTGCTAATCAAAACTTAATGGTTTGAATTTTTCGAATTTAGTTACGAGGTTTGCAGAGAAGGAAAACAAGCACGTGATGATGGAAGTCAAGTGAAGGTTGTATTTTTTTCTGCTGTTGATTAATGGTAGCCAAAGCTACTTTCCTGTCACAGTGTAGATCGAATATTAAATTTGGGGACTATAGGATTTTTTTTTGCTTGGTTGGAGTTAAGCTGGAAGGAATGCGTCAATAGCGGAGTTTCCCGGACGATGAAAGAGCAGTGGGTCCCACTTTGGCCTGCTTCCGTTTAACCAACACCGAGCCCCTGTTTACTGTTACCGTTGTTACACCCTTTTAGTGCTACTTTTTTTATTTTTGCTTTATTATTGTCCTGCCTTGGTGGTTTACCTCCAGTGCTTTATAGGGTAAGTTAGTAATATCTCTACAGCAGCAAGAATACTCTTGTGCACTGCTTCCTCATTCTCAGCGAATCTTTGCTTCTAATCAAGCTTGGAATCGAGCCGTTGTAGCATAACAACGCTGTTTGAATTGTCGACTTTTGCTCAACGATATCGTAGCGCTTTTGTCTACTTCCACCTACAAGACTGTTGAAACACATAAGTGCCGTTTTTTTATTTCAGGCTTTTGAAAAAAAAGACGGCTTTGCATTCTATTCAAGCTGTGGACTAGTCACTCATTGCTGCTTTTTTTCTTTTCTTTTCCTTTTTTGCTTTTCATTACTCTCCGTTTCCTTTTACTCGCATAAACAACAAAACTGACACTGTGTCTCCTCCCCCTATAAATATACTAGTGCCTTCTTTGCTTTTTTTTCTGTCATATTTCAGCTCGAATCGGTCGCAATAGTTTCGTTAAACAACCAACTCCGCCTCAATCATTCCCTTTTTTTCATCTAATCACTCACGTTTGATATTTCTGCACGTCTTTCCTTCTTGATTAGCCCCTTCGCAAGGATATCGTCCACATCATCACCATGAACGTCGCTGAAATCCTTGCCAACACACTTTCACCAGGTACGTTACACATAATCTCTGTCAAACAATTAAACTACGCCATCCAAAAACCGGATGGCTAGACTGCTTATCGTTTTGCCTAGAAAACAATACATCCACACTCGCTCTAGCGGGATTAAAAACAACTTTACTTATGCGGCAACACACTAACCCACTATATGCTGTCTAATTTGTTGTCGCTACACAGAGGAGCAGGTGCGGCAGGATGCCACCGCAAAACTCGAGGCCGCCGCCGCCGAGAACTTTGTAAGTTTTATTCGCATATTTTCCAAGTTTACATATTGGGAAATGGCACTCTTACCCCTACTATATATATATTTATCAAACTAATGGTGTGGTCGTAATTAATGGTTACTGTTTATTTGGTATGCTAATCCACTCTTTTTTATCTGTATATATTCTGAATCCATCTCAACTCTCTCTTTACATGGCGAACGACATTGATAACAGGCGAGTTACACCGTGGCATTGGTGCAAGAGCTGGTCAATGAACAAAACCAACCACATGTGCGCTCTGCCGCGGGTATTGCCCTTAAAAATACCATGAGCGCCAAAGACCAGCAAAAGCAGGCCGAACTTGCAGCCAAATGGTTAGGCATTGACGCTAACATGACCCAGCAAGTCAAACAAGCCACGTTGCAAACTTTGGCATCGGCTGATCACAGTGCCGGTAAAGCAGCTGCCCAAGTGGTGGCGGCCATCGCCAGTATTGAACTGCCCCAACAACAGTGGCCCGATTTAATCAAAACCCTCTTGTCGTTTATGGAAACCGACAATGCCAACCTCAAACAGGCCACCCTCCAGGCCATCGGGTTTGTATGTGAGGCTATTGCCCCCGAAATCCTGGCTACTCAAGCCAACGATATTTTGACGGCCGTGGTGCAGGGTGCCCGTAAGGAAGAAACGAGTCAAGAAGTGCGTCTGGCCGCCGTCAATGCTCTGTATAATTCACTCGAATTCATTCGGGATAACTTTGAACACGAGGGCGAGCGTAACTATATCATGCAAGTAGTGTGCGAAGCCACCCAGAGTCCGGATGTGCGGGTCCAAGTCTCGGCTTTTGAATGCTTGGTACGCATTATGCAATTGTATTATGATAAGATGCCTTTGTACATGGAAAAGGCCTTATTTGGCCTCACCGTGTTTGGAATGAAACACGAGGAAGAAAAAGTGGCCCTACAAGCCATTGAATTCTGGTCCACCGTGTGTGACGAAGAAATTGAACTGGCCCTTGACGCCGCCGACGCCTTGGCTGCCAACGAACAACCCGCCCGGACTAGTCACAACTTTGCTCGTATGGCCCTCCCCCAGATCTTGCCCGTTTTACTGTTTTTGTTGACCAAGCAAGACGAAGATGCCGATGAAGACGAATGGAACGTGTCCATGGCAGCCGGTACTTGTTTGTCCCTGCTGGCCCAATGTGTGGAGGACGCCATCGTGCCACCAGTGATTCCCTTTGTGGAAGCCAACATCCGTAACGAGGATTGGCATATGCGGGAAGCCGCCGTGATGGCCTTTGGCTCTATTATGGAGGGACCGGAACCCCACGTGTTGAACCCACTTGCTCAACAGGCTCTACCAGTGCTGATTGATATGGTGAAAGACCCCGTGGTGCAGGTCAAGGACACCGCGGCCTGGACCCTGGGTCGTATTTGCGATTTGCTCATCAGCAGCATCCAATTAGATATACATTTGCAACCCCTGGTGGCGGCGTTACTCGGTGGGTTGTCGGACAGTCCGCGCATCATTTCCAACTGCTGTTGGTCGTTGATGAATTTGACCGAGCAATTATGCAGCGACTCTGATGCCGAATCGTACCCGTTATCGCCCTATTTTAAAGACATTATGGCGGCCCTAATGAAATTTACCGAGCAAAATGTTACCGAAGCCAATAGCCGTACGTCGGCGTACGAGGCCATGTCTACGCTTACCGCTACTTGCACCAAGGACTGCATGCCTGTGGTGTCGGAGCTGGCGGTGGCCATTCTGGGACGATTGGAATACACCATTACTTACCAAAATCAACTGGTGGGTCAGGAAGAACGAATGCAGCACATCGACCTGCAATCCAACCTCTGCGGTGTCCTGACCAGTGTCGTGCGTCGGGCGGGTAAGGAATTTGCCCCTTTGGC
>JANBPY010000215.1:0-13720 GCA_027577015.1 Dispira parvispora
CGGAATTTAAAGTTACGCTGGGTAATGGGAAGGTCGATGTTGCGTTATAGTAACAATTAACAGCGTGTGGGAGATGCTTTAACGATAGCTGGAAACAAACAAGGCTTCTAGAAAAATGCAAGGGAGTAAGGAGGAAATAATGCAGTCTTTTATATTTCACACTTACAGCCTTGATTTTTTTTTCACTTGACCAACCGATATTTGCGATTGGAAGTCATAGTCACGTCCAATTACCTAGCTTGGCCCTGAGCCAATAGTGGGTCATCAATCATGAAGAAAAATACTCAGCCCGGCTATTAGTGAGATCAGAGTTAGTGCCATCCCTTTACTGACTACCACCAAGCGTTATCGATCGATACCGTTAAGTCGACGACTCGAGCGTGACGAAAAGGTAAGCGCTGCTTCCTGTGTTTCCGCTCCCACATAGTTTGTCCAACCTTGACACTGTGGTGGTGTTCACAACGACGTTGGACAGTGGCTCCTCTCCGCAATAGTCCAAGGCAGAGGATAGCCTTGTTTTTATTGTATTGTGTTGGCTTGCTCAGACGGTGGGTCCTACTAAACCCACCGCTGTACATATTTTGCATATACTCTGAACTTTAAATAGGTGCTTGTAGGCCAAGGATAATCCTTATCAGTTCCAAGTATCAAATCGACTTTTGTGAGTATCACTTCTTTCTATTTTTTTTCGACTCCGCTGGCTCTTCACCAGACAAACCTATGCCTATTATTCATTCGAGGGTCATTTCTTTGGGCGTCCATACTTTTTTTTTCAAGGCTGTTTCCCTCACTCCAACCCCCCATTTCACTCCGATAGTTTCATAGGTACAGTACCGTCATTCGGGAAACCCTAATTTCCGTGATTTAGATCCCCTATTATAACTCCGTTATCCTTTTTTATATATTCATTCGGGCTGTTACTCTCCGACCCATTAAAACAGACCTATCTTGATACTCGTCCCTCGGCTCTTGTCCTACTTTCCTTTAATTATACCAGTACCGTAACGACCAGCGCCCAAGATGGTCAAGATGATGGCCTAGTTCGGGTCTACTTGCCTCCTTAACTGATTTATATTTTCAATGTCACCGTTATACACTTTACCACTCCGCTAGTATCTATTATTCTCCCTGTTATTATTACCGGCACTTGCTATAAAATCACCACAACCACCACCTCCTCTGCCATTGTCCGTTGCCAAACTCGTAACCCCGGACCATGAGCAACAGCATTACCGTAGCAGTGCGCTGTCGGCCGCTCAATGCGCGCGGTAAGTAGCAGTGTTTATCCCTCTCCGGGAATTGCAAATAGTTTATCTCGGTATTTTTATTGGCTGGTGGGAGGGTCTACCTTTCCAAGTATTCGACTATCCCGCCAAGAATCCCATAGCCAAACATAACAGCATTGTTCATACTTTCCTTTCTCTGAAGGTCTGAGACCTGAACAGCTGAATGCCCTTCATTTTTACATAACACTCAATATGCCGAAAGCACCCGTGGCTGTGTTCTTCATAAATTGTAAACGAACCTCTATCCAACTAAGCCAAATAGTTCAAAGAAAACTGTATCATGTCACTAATCTGGTTGGCTTACGCATTGGTATTATCCATTGGCATTCCCCGTGGTGCGGTGCACTACCGTCGGTCGTTTTCATTACTTTGTTGGGGTGGTTTTTTGGATGGTGGTCGCACTGTTACATCCATACTTTGGCTGCATCATACGTCATAACCAGAGTTGGCCCGCGGGGCAAGCTGCCTCATACGCATGGAGGGAAACCAGACCATCATTACCAGACCTGATGATGGCAAAGGAAAACCCGACAGCAAGCCGTTTACCTTTGATTATTCCTACTGGTCAGTAGATAAAGGAGACCCCGACTACGCCAGCCAGGACAAGGTTTACCAGGATCTGGGCGAAAAGTTGCTAGATCATGCATTTGAAGGTTACAACACCTGTATTTTCGCCTATGGCCAAACCGGTAGTGGCAAATCCTACACCATGGTGGGGTACGGTGAAGACCGGGGACTTATCCCACTCACTTGTAATGCCCTCTTTGAACGTATCAATTCCAATACCGACCCCCACTTAAAGTATAATGTAGAAGTATCTTACATTGAAATTTACTGCGAAAAGGTGCGGGATCTACTGAATCCCAACAGTAAAGGGAATCTCAAAGTTCGAGAACACCCATCACTAGGTCCCTATGTGGAGGACCTCTCCAAGCTGGTGGTGTCATCCCACAATGATATCGAAACTCTGATGGACGCCGGGAACAAAGCCCGGACGGTGGCAGCCACCCAAATGAATGCCACATCCAGTCGCTCCCACGCTGTGTTCACCATTATTCTCAGCCAGATCCGTTACGACGAGGAAACTACACTCAGTACCGAAAAAGTGTCTCGTATTAGTTTAGTAGATTTGGCCGGTAGCGAACGGGCCAATTCCACGGGAGCCACAGGAACCCGACTTAAAGAAGGGGCCAACATCAATAAATCCTTGACCACCTTGGGTAAGGTGATATCGGCCCTGGCCGATCAATCCACAGCAGCGCCCACAGCGGGTAAAAAATCCAAAGAGGCATTCATTCCTTACCGTGACTCGGTACTTACTTGGTTACTCAAGGACTCGTTGGGTGGCAACTCGCGTACCGCCATGGTAGCCGCGATTTCCCCGGCAGATTACGAGGAAACCCTGAGCACCCTGCGTTATGCCGACCGCGCTAAACGCATCATGAACAAGGCCGTGATCAACGAAGATCCCAATGCCCGGTTAATTCGGGAATTGAAGGACGAACTCTCCCAGCTTCGTCAAAAACTGGCCGTGTTCGACCCCATCAGCGCCGGGGTACGACCGGACGGCACAGTAATCACAGAGGAAGAAAAGAAAGTCATGGTCCAGTCCTCCACCGAGGGATCAGGTTTCCCCCTATCGTTAAGTAGTCCGGCCTACGCCATTAAAGAACAGTTGCATGCGTCTGAGAAACTCATGTCCGAATTGAACGAAACCTGGGAAGAGAAATTGCGCAAGACCCAGGATATCCAAAAGGAACGAGAAAAAGCCCTCGAAGACCTGGGGATTTCGTTGGACCAGAGCCAAGTGGGCTTGCATACCCCCAAACGAGTGCCCCACTTGGTGAATCTCAACGAGGATCCGCTCATGTCCGAGTGTTTAATTTATAATATCAAGCCAGGAATAACCCGGGTCGGGCGCTTGGAATCCCAACAACCTGACCCCACCATGGCGATCGAGATTAAATTGTCAGGCTCGGCCATCCACGACTACCACTGTCAATTTGAAAACAACGAAGGAACCGTCACGTTGCATCCTCAGGGTGAAAGTCTAGTACTAGTTAACGGCCGTCGCATCGACCGGCCCAAAAAACTTCACAGCGGGTACCGAGTCATTATTGGCGACAACCACGTATTCCGGTTTAATCACCCTGAAGAGGTCCGTCGGGAGAGAAGTCGCCAAACCGTGTCCCACAGTTATTTGGCCGTTGGAGAAGGCGAAGGGACTCCCACACGTCGTCCTGCTTCGCCTACCGAAACCGTCTTTTCCATGACGTCCGAGCCCGTAGATTGGAACTATGCTTGTCGCGAAGCCGGTCTCAATGAGTCCACCGCCATTGAAACCTTGTCACGCGGTCTCAGTGAACTGGGGTCCCGTCCGGGCTCTCGAACTTATCCGCAACCGGGCGATTCCGACGAAGACCAGTCGCTCTCTTCACCCTTTACCCGACGTGGGTCCAGCCCAGGCATGGCCCGCGTCGTTGGCGATGATGGAATGCCTCTTAATTACGAAGAGAAACTTCGCCTATGGCAAGAGTCCAATGCCTCTGCTGACGGAAACTCGGGGGATATAGGAGTGGCCAACCAATACCGCGACGCCATGGCCGACATGCAGCGGAAATTAGACCAGCAGCGGGACCAGTACGAAGACCGCATGCGTAGCCTGACCATTGCACATGATAAGTTTTTAGAATTTGCACCCACCACAGATTACACACCACGCCAGCGGGCTATCCTCAAGCCCATGGTAACCAAATGGCGCAAGATGCACAACTTGCGTATGGCGCGGCACCTACTGCAACATGCTGTGTTGCTCAAGGAAGCGAATGTGGTGGCTCAAGAATTGAACAAGGACGTGGTGTACCAGTACACCATCCTGGATCGTACCCACACGGTGGAGGTTGGGCAGTCCTCCGACCAAGCTCGCTCGGGGTTGTTAGTACCCAGTAAACCTTATTCGTATTGGGATACCCCCACCGACGATCTGCCTGCTTTCGCCCGAAATGCGGTCATTTCCACCCCCAATGCTACTACCGCGATTGAGGGGTGTGCATCATCGGCCTCGTCCGTGCATGTGAAAATCACTGGTGCCGTGAATGGTGAGGAAGTAGAACATAACAACCCTTCACCTACCATACCAGAAATTAATCTGGGCGACTTGGTATCCGAGACTACCAACATGGTAGTGGGCGGAAATGACAGTGGTGACGACGAAGACACCTATTGTGGGTTAAGCACCGCTAACCGTCCCACTGTGGCCATCCGGGTGATTGACCTAGCCCATCAGTCCATGTACCTGTGGAGTTGGGATGCGTTTACCGCTCAACTGCAGCGTATGCGGGGCTTGCTGACCTATGCTGATCGCCCGGCGTACCTACAGCACTTGGCCCACCGTGATCCGTTTCACCATGACCCACCTTTAAAATTTTCCTTTTTGGGATCGTTTTACCTAGATCTGGGCTCGGTTGCCGCTTTGGTCCCTACAATGCCATACTCGGTGCGCCTATTGTGTCCTTTTACAGGCCAGACCATCGGCCGGGTGAATGGTACTATCCGGATCGTGACCCCATTATCATCACTCCGTAACGGCGAATCCACAATGGCACACTTGTCCCGACGTCGTGATACCTGGGCTAGCGTAGAAACCGCACCGTTCCCCCGGCTTCCCGAGGAAGGAATGCCATTTTCCAACGATGCACCAAATTCCTCTGGTACAGATGTCTGGTTACAAGGTTCCGAATCTCCCGATGGGGATGAGCTGCCCGGAACTCGCACTATCGACGAATGGGCGGGGCAGACGATGGAAGTGGAACTGTGCATCACCGAGATTACCGGTATTTCGGAGCAGAGTTGCACCGATGTTCATTGCCAAATACGTACTACTGAATTTCAGGCTTTGTATAAACTACCAGGTGTGGCCCATGGTGAATCTAACCACTGTAAAGTAACTCCACGGACGGATTCGGGGGAAGGGATCTTTTCTCAGGACAATATCCACGCTTCCCGATTAGTATCGGGATTCGGAGAGCGCCCTGTGTCTCTGCGCTTTACCCACCGATTCCAATTTCCGGTGGTGGCTACTCACACTGCCGCACTTTTGCGGAATATGTCGGTGGGGGTGGAAGTGTATGCCAAGGTGCACCAACACGTATTGCGTAACTGGATTGCCTGGGATACGCAGCAGGAGAACCAAAGTCCTACCGTGCCTCATACCCAAAAGCAAGAAGCACCGCTGCTACACCCGTTGCATATGAATCCAGCCAATCCATTAGCAGCGAACCCTGCTGCTGTGACCAAAAAGCCACAGTTGCTCCCCAGGGGTCACACCAACGATATGCTAGTGGCAGAACAGCATGATCTAGTGGCCTGGGTGCATCTGTGTGAACTTACTTCCGAAGGTCAATACGCCCCTGTGCCGTACCAAGCCAATTCCGGCTTGACGGACCAGGGGGTCTTTTTGATTCACCAGGGTATTCAACGACGCATCATCCTCACCATGGGACATTCCTCCGGGCGTCAATTGGAGTGGGGAGAAGTTAAAACGATGGCCGCGGGTAAAATTCGATTGCTGGACGCCAAGGGACGCTTTACATTGGACACATCCGAGCACGGTCGTAAATCTATTGCGATGCAGCCCCTGAGTGTGCTCCCTCAAACTCGTAGAGTGGAGTACCGAGCCGATGGGAATAGTTATTTCCAAATCCAGGCGTCATGGGACAGCTCTATCCACGAAAGCCATTACCTGAACTGCATTACTCCCAAGAAACACTCGGTTCTGTTTACATTAGGGTGGCAGGTAGTGTTACCGAAATGCACCGAGCCGATTGCGTTCCAGATGGACGTGGCAGTTCAAGTGTCCGGCCGGGATCATTTTAAATTAATCCGTAATACTCCATTGGGCGGGGGTAGTTCCCCATTTTCCACTGGTGGTGCGGTCATGGGAACCCCGCCAGGTAATCTCGGTCCCCGTCGGTTGACCAGTTTATTGCTATCACCCTTTGGTACCCCTTCGTCAAGTCCCACAATGGACACCACGAGTACATTAGAAAATCGATCCAGTCTGAGTCCGGTGAATAGATCAGTGAGTGCCCTAAGTGTAGGGGGACGACGACGGGTACCACTCTCACCATCCAATGGTCGAGGGTGGTCCCCCCAGGAAGTGGGCGGCGTGGACGATAATGAGTCCACGCTGGCCCATTGTATTTCCCGGGTGTCGAGCATCTTCCAGCTGAGCATGACCCCCGCTGTTTCGGTGGATCCCCGGGACCTATGGCGTATGGACACCACGTCACAGTACGTTCGAGGCGAGGAATTGCTACCTAGTGAGTGGAAACCCCGAGGGCTCTCCTTGCTCACCAATTTCCATGCTGCGCGGTACCGTGCCAATTGGCAACGTATGGTTGAGCGTACCCGGTCGTGGTTAGAAATACACCATAGTAGAACCCCGCACAGGTTACCTCGGAAAGAATTGTCCGTTATAACATCACCACTTGAATCGGACGTGGCGAATGATAGTACATCATCTCCTCTGTCCCCGTCGTCAGCTGCAGAAGTATCGGTTGTGTCAGATACCCCGCACCCTTTGCTTACGGAAGTGATTCAGGGTTTTTATCACCTGCGTCAGTTGCGTCTACAAGCCCTGCCCCATGTGTCCACGATTCTTTCCCGGGACCACCCTGCATTAACTCCGAGGGCTAGATCACCCAGCCCATACCCCAACGCACGCAAACCCACTAGCCCGTATAGTCCTGGAGCAGACGAAACAGCCAAAACGGACCGACCTTCCATCAAGATGAAATGTCAGGTACAAGTGGTGAACAAGCGGGTAAAACCTTCCAAGCGGGGATATTTGCAAATGCCGATCAACTCTGAAGATAGCTGGGTGCAACGATGGTTCGTTTTACAAAAACCCTACCTCTACGTATACGACTCTGAACAGGAAACCTTGCTGCTTAACGTTATTAATCTGGTGTCCGCCCGAGTAGATTACAATGAACCGCTGGAAAACTTGTTGCAGCGACCACATATTTTTGCACTTTACGCTCGCAATAACGCCTATTTGATGCAGGCACGTAGTCGGGAGGAAATGTTGGCGTGGTTGGAGCAGTTGGATGAGTGGTACCCCGTTTTACAGCGACGGGCTTCTTGCTCTGACCCCTAGTCATTCTACCTGTTCCCTTTCCTACTAAAACATGGTGGCTCTTGGGCATGGCGTCGCTGAGGTTTAGACCCGGGATGTTACCAACGGCTGTTCTCTTAGATTGTTATTACTGTCGGTCAAAATTGCCGTGTGGCTCTTTGGTTTGCTACATCGATGTACTACTTATACGAAATCGGTTTTTCTATTTGTCACCTGGCACCGGTTGACCTTTTCCGAACTTTTAATGTTTACCAGATATAGCGACAGCTTTTTTAATGGCCCTATTTTTACTATTATTAATTTTAACCAACAAGTCTGCTGAATGCTACCACTACATCACTCATCCAATGTAATGGTTTATGACTCTATTCTTACTATGCATTTCTTTCATAAACCATTTATCAATTTGCTTGTGGTACTAGGGTCATACTTACTCGGAATAATATTTGCTATCCAGATGGTATTAATTACATATCAAACTGCTACAAAAGATAAAAAATGAGACAAGTTTGTGTGGAAACAGCAAAACCGATTGACTGCAAAAAAACTTTACCTTATCGTAATTGTTTCTTCAAGTGGGCTATCAACATACATGGATTAAGAACAGAGCTATTTTAATATGAAAAGAGGGGGGGGGACACACAAAAGATATTTTTAGCTAAAGAATATTCTAATATGAAGAGAAAGTACATACAACTTGACATTTGTTACCAATAAGCCTAGTATTGACAAATAAACAAAATTTTAGAGCTTACCACCTCCAGGACAGCACAACTCACTCCTTCCCATCCAGCGCTACCAACAACGTGAGCAAATCCCGACACATGGGCGGATAATCGATACTCAACTGAGTGAATTTAGCTCCATAGGGTATGAGGACCGACCTCGTTAACGGGTTTTTCACAAGTGCCCTCAGGAAGAGCAACACTTTCATTAAAATCTGCTGCCGACGCTGGGTAATCGTTTGGGGGTCCAAGTTGCCCCAAAATGCTGGTATCAAAGACGGTTGCAGGGAGGAAACTTCAGAGGTGTCCCTTTCGGACGGAGAAGGGGCAGGTGGGCTAAGTGGGACATTGGGCACCAAATGAGTCTTGAGATGGGCCACGACACGCAGTGCCGGGCGATCTGTTGGACGGAAAGTATAAGTATACGAGCAATGTTTCCATTGGCAACGGAAGAAAGTGGGAGGGGCAGTAGAACCCACTGTTCCCAGGGATGGGAGGTGGTCCCTCAGGGTATGAACTAGTAGTCGGGTGATAGCCACGGAACGGGATGGTAATGGAGCGCTAGATGACTCCTCCGGGGAAGCATTAGGGGGCTGGGCAGGGGCCTCAGTTGCTTCGGTGTTGGGAGACTCACTGGATGGTTGAGTCCCCGCCGGCGAATCTTGTGATTCAATGTATGCAAAACTCCGGTCGCAGGTATCCCACTCGCAGGTCAACCGAGGTGCAGTAGGAGTAGGTTCAGCAGTCTGGGATCCCGTAGTCGGGGACAACAATGGAGTGGTGGTGGCGGGCACACTTTGAAATTCCTTGTGCTTGGCTTTCAAGTGCAAAACGAGTAACTGGTTCGCCTTGGGGTGACGCACCGTTTGAGAAGCAGGAAAGGTTGTCTTGAGTCGGGACAGGAAAGATTCCAAATTGAGCAGTGACGGAGTGGTGGTGCTACTCTCCTCACCTGGAGATCCTGCGGCGTTCAATCCGGCCTTGCTAAATTCGGCACGGTATGCCTCGTAGAGGGTCCCTGCCGATAGCAATGCGGGAATGGGTGGTTGTTCCGGACCAGCTGGGTTTGGTGTAGGGGGCGCCAGTTCTAAATTTGTCTGCAGCCACGTGGTTAATCTCCCTGTTGCATCAGTGGACGAGCCGGCCGGGGTAGGGGCGGATGTTTGCGCAGCATTAGATGGGACAGGGGAAGTCGTAGGCATCGAGGAGTTTCCAGTGGGTGCAATAGGCTTGGG
Organism: Dispira parvispora; assembly: GCA_027577015.1. Taxonomy (NCBI): domain Eukaryota; kingdom Fungi; phylum Kickxellomycota; class Dimargaritomycetes; order Dimargaritales; family Dimargaritaceae; genus Dispira; species Dispira parvispora. The sequence goes on from JANBPY010000215.1 coordinate 9,386, forward strand.
CGACGCAGCTGGGGCCGGGAAGAGATTGGCTGATTGTTCATCCATTCGACTAATTAGAATGGCTACCAGGTCATGTAAGAGGACCGGCTCTTCGGAGCTCGTAAGTAGAGTAACCATATGCCGTTGGTGAATATCCATATACTTGACCAAAAAATCCAACGTCAGGTACAACAGCTCCATGTCAGGCGCTAATAGAAACACTGTAAGCTGGTGTAGTAACGGGGAATTTACCACCTGATCTATCCCGGGGGCTTCCCGCAGCAGTAGATATGAAAGGCATGTTAGGGCATGGACCACCACGGCACGGTCGGGACTAGCCACATTGGCACGTAGCGTACTGGGTAGCATCACGGGAATCTGAGTCACGGGCACTGCTAAACACTCTGTTTCCACAATACTGAGACACAGACTCAACATCTCTGCAGTGCAAAAGGGGCGAGCGTCGGTACGTAAAACGGCCTCCCAATAACGCTGCAACTCCAGTGGGTCAAGCTGCCAACCCTGGTCCGCTGCACGGATGGACTGAATCCAGTCCGTCTCACTGGAAGCGGAGTGTTTATTGGTAGTGCGGTCCAAGTGGGCATTACTCTGAAGAATCCACATCACGAAGCCAATAAATGCAGGGTTTGTGACCACTTGTATGGGAGTCACAGAATCCAGCTCCGAAAAGTTATGACAGATGGTTACCACCTGCATAATGCGCTCCCACCATACCCGTTCTTTGGCAGTGAAAAAGGACGGAGATACCACGTCGCTGTTGTCCACGTTCACTGACCCGGTCAACCCAGTCACAGAAGGCACTGGTTGGTTGCGGTCCAAAGAAACTACCAACTGGATGGTAGACACTTTGAGATGGTAGAGAATAGCAAACAACAAACCAGGAATACAGCGGATATCGAAATTACCATGACAGTGTTTAGAGATACGCAACAAACGGTTAAACGCCCAGTCAACCTCGTTGGGTAGATTAGAGCGCAAGGCCAGATAAATACGATTTTGGAACAGTCCTCCGAGATATTCCTCCACGTCGTACACTAGGGGATCATACTTGCTGTACTGAAGCGCACGCTTTGGGGTCACTCTAGCCCTTTTGGGTGGTTTCTGGGGATTACCCGTCCCCGTGGTAGCGTTAGCACCCACAAGGACCTCGCTCGTTGGCTGCGTCGCCGTCGTTGTACCGGCATCTGTAGCAGATTCAATGACCGCGGATTTCGCGGGCTGTGACCCCGTAGGTGCTGTCGTAAGTGTAGGCGAATTCACACGGGGCACGTTTGATTTCAGATGGTGGACATACGGTAACACATATTGAATATACAACCCCTTGAGAGCGGCCACCTGCTCTACCGTACAAGGCAGACCCAACTCTTGAGCCAGTTGACCCCATCCATCGTCACGATTGAGCTTGGGATGACCGCCCAGACGGTCTACCCATTGAGCCAATCGGAACGCGGTTAGGGGTTGACCGTTGACAATGGGGAACGCGGGTACGGATTTCCCTTGTTTGTTGTGAAAAGCGTAAAGACCACGGTCGAAATTTTGGGGAACCGACGCCCCCATGGGTGGTTCAGTGCCCGTCATGGTGGAAAATAAAAAAGAAATGTGTATGGTTAATTCCTAGAGGAACAGATTAGCAAGGTGACAAGGAAATTGCAGGGCATTTAGGAAAAATGAATAGAGTTTTTCTACTTGAGCGACAAGAGAAATACAAGGCAACGTGGCAATGCGGAGTAGAAAGAAGATAGGGGGGTAATTATAGCTCTGTACAATAATAATCGGCACCAAAAGTGATAAAACTGGAAGAGCGCCAGAACGGATGGACGCGTTCCAAGTAGAAAAAAATGGTATAGTTTCTGGATGCAAACTGGTTTACAGTGGGCAGAAGAGCGTACGGAATTAATATTCTGCGCCCGAATGCACTCACCACAGAATCGCAAGGACCTCTTTTCCTTTACCACGCTAATAACCTCCAAAAGCTATGTAAGCTAAAGTAGTGGTAATTATCCACGTTTAGCCTAGGTCGTAAGTGGAGTGTTAATCTGCTCAGTTTTATTTCAGTTGCTAATAATAAATGATAGGCTACAAAAACACTATGGCATCAATGCTGTAGCATTTGAAAACACCATATTGTATACAATAAACAAACAACTATTCTCCATCCACACAAGAAGTTACTTTGCTATTCATGGCGACAAAAGAGTGACGATATGATCACATATAGAACGGTGGTAATAAAGGTACAGATATATCCCGGTAAACTGGTGCTTCATGTTAAACAAGAGAGTGGATTAAATATCCAAATCGTCCTGCAACATATTCCCACCAAGCTGAATCTGCTCACCGGGTTTAAAAGCGGGCAATCCGAGGTAGGGACAAGTGCCGCATCGGAAGGCATCCCCAAGAGAACAATTGCCACAATTCGATTTGAGCATAGGCGCCGGAATAACTGGGGCGATTTCCTCCTTGGCCGCAAGGTTCAACTTTTCCGCGAGATCATCTGCCGCTTCTATCTCGGCCCGACCACATGAGCAGTTTTTACAGGCCCGACGTTTAGTTGAACAGTCACTGGGACGGGCTAGGTCCGAGGCCGCAGGTTTAACCAGGTCTTCCTCAGTCAAGAGGTCATCTTCGTCAATAAGATCGTTATCATCCTCGTCATCGTCATCGTCCAGTGCGACTTTCCACACCGACGTATTACGTGTCTCTTGGTTGCCACTGGCACCACCAGACGGGGTGGGTTTTTTGTTCTTGCCAAAAGTCAAGGCCGACGCCGCGCCCACTTCGTAGTTGGGTTTCTGTACTCTAAATACCGTACGTTGTACACCTTGAGTTAGCAAATCCTGGACCGCCAACGCACGATCCTCCAAGGACTGGTCGGCCAGCACTCGTTGGACATAGTCCCGCAATGCTTCAGCATTTAAATTTTCCGACTGCGATTCACCCTGAGCAAGATACCCCGAGAGTAGCAACGACGAAGTGAAATCCGCTTCGGTGGGAAAGACCTGTACTGCCTCGGTCTCTTGCGTAGGTGAGAGTACCACCCATTGCCCCAGTACCGCCTGACCACCTGGTTTCAACGTGAGTAACAATTTGGCCAGGACATCCCTGCTGTGAAGACTAGGGATAGGGCTCGACAACTGACTAAACACCCAGTCATAGTGCGAACTGGGCAGGCCTTCTAAAGCTAGGACCTTTGCCTGGGGTACTTGGCGTACTGTTATGTCCTCACTTCCAGTGAGTTTTTCTCGGAGACGGTCTATGAAGGTTTGATGACTGGGGGACAGTTCTGAGCCTGATTCCACGATCAGGACCCGTTGGCCCGCAGCTACGTTCAGGGAGTCGATGTTGTAGGTGGTGAATACCATGGTGAACAATAAAAGGACTGACAGTAGAATGTAATGAAAACCAAAAGAAAAGAAAAGAAAAAGTAATATCAAATTAAAGCCATGGACACAAGCGTCGCCCTAGTTAAAATAATCTGGTATAAAAATAGGAGAAACCTGGAATGAGACAGGCAAAGCGGGTGATATCCAACTTTATTGGGTTTGATGAGTAATCCACTGAGAAAGATTTAGGATATCGCGTGGGATTGCTTGCAATAAATCTAGGGTGGGCACACCACCAATCATAGTTTAAGAGAGACGATCGTAGGCAATAAAACAGAGAAGTAGAAGCAAGACCCTGATGGGTGGGTTTAATCTCACTGACCAGTAAAGACGATGAACCATTGCAATGCCACATTTCCTTGATGACTGTCTATGTCATGGGCTTCGACCTCCCTTTAATATTTCCTCCCTATTGCTTTTGTTATGTCACATGTGTAATTTTGTCTGTCTATGTAGCGCTTTGGAGCAAAGAAATGTACCAAGAAACTTTAACAATTATATTTTATGTGAGACCTTTTCAAATCTGGCGGATTCATCTCTACATAGTAGGGGGGGGGGAACCAATCACGTGACCATGATCCTAACATCCGCCCCCCTTGAAACTGGTCTACCAACACATTTTATACAGCGAAATCAAAAGATGTCAGTCCGTTCTTTTATTGACACTGCGATTCTGGTGAAGAGTTAACCTTTGTTCACAACCTTATCGATTATGCAGTCAACTTAGCAGAAATTTGTTATTTTGATAATAATCCAAGAGCGGATTTTCCCCCGACCGAGTGGTTGTTTGATCCAGATCGGCATACTGTTCCAACAGGGTCTTTTGGGTTACTACATCGACGTGTCCGTGGGGATTATGGGTACGACATACTCGCGAATATAAATCACGCATTAATTCAAAATTGGTAGGAAAGAAGATATCGAACCAACCAGGCTGTACCAAATACGTGGA
>JANBPY010000216.1:0-13639 GCA_027577015.1 Dispira parvispora
TATTCTTTGAGGTGTTACATATAATACCCACCAATAAAGCCCGTGGCACTATGACAGGAATTGGTAATAGCTTTCCCTTTTTTTCCATTTTTCGTACAGAATTAGTATACTATACGTAAATAAAGGGATACATGAGAAATCAATAGGGGATGCTGTGGCTCGGGTAATTACCCGTTTCGTCATATGGTTCATACTGTCCGTGGCCTCTCGTATTACAGGAGCACTCTGATGAACAGTCTGGACCAGTCCCCGTGTATTGGTATTGTTTTGTAGCCGCTACGTATACTTTTCGGCGGGACTACAATCAGTAAAATTCAAATGAGAACATTTTCCAATATTCCCTCAGTTTGTTGAAACGTGGTGCATAATAACAGACTGTGTTTGTAAGTTATCAAGGAAAAAATGGCACTTCAGGAAAAGCGCCGGAAGTCAACACCATTGGATGTGCCTTTGCGGTTTGATAACTGTACTGTAGGGTAGTTTGAAAAAAAAGGTATTGTCGTTTACGTATACGCTGGCAATGATGATGTCACCCAGGACCGAACTATCTAGAATGTTTATATGTGAGCATGTAAAGAAACGAAGCACAAGAATTGAAAAGCTTGGGTATTACGTTGAGAAAATTAGCGGCAATTATAAAACTGGTTAGAGCTGCACAGGTCCGAACGAATACACCAATAAAATTTAACTGCGGGGAGTGGATAATGTAAATTGGAGAACGGCAGACTTATCATCGTCGTTAAACATCGGGAGATTCTCACTTGGCACCTGTAGGAGATTGGCAAGTTTTTCAGTGTTCACATGAGAGTATTCCAACATATCAATATAACGACGAATTGTATCGTATTCATCTTCTTGCACGATGCCCCAGGGGGGAATATGAAACTGATCCATGATGGTTCTTGCAATACTCCAGTTACAGTCATCATCGCATTTTAGGGCTTGAATTAAGGCGAGGAACAGCGGAGTATTTCTTTTAGTGTCGTTATCAATCATCTTCCCGATATTTTGAACGAGTTTGATATCCTGAAACTTCACAGCTGCGGTCAAGAGGTTGGTCATACGCACCAGCCAAGTGGTGCGCAGTGATGGGTCATCCTTAAGATCGTTCTCCGCTGTGTTCTTAAAGCGAAGCATGCCTTGCTCCAACTTTGCAGGATCGTTTCTCATTAATGCCACGCAGGGATCATTTTGAGTAAGTTCATCCAATGGAATTTTAAACCACTCTGGGTACTCGGATAGGTTGCTGAGGTCTATATCGCTCGAGGCCCCTGGGAAAAACTTGCTTACTAAACGGGCAACTTCTTGACGGTTAAATTCTTTGGTTGGTTTGGTATCCAAATCTACTGTGAGGAAGCACTGCGACAATTCGGCATTTCTACCCCATGGTTTTCTCACCGATTCAGCTGTCGCAACACCGTACTGATTCCCGGAAAGACTAGTTCCGAGAACTAGAAAAAGGGTCGAATAAATAAGGGCCCGCATGGTACTTCAACACGGAGCAAAAAATATCAATGCGACAGGATCCAGATATAATGTTTAATTGGGAAAGCAGAGCTTGCCAAAAAATATCAGATCAACACGAAAAAACTAGAAACACCTTGATCGTGAGATTAAAGGGGTAATGGAGTAGAGCTCTAGAGTAACAATATTATATCGTTCCCATACACAAGGACGTCATGCGTTATATATAGCTGTACTCTGGAGCGAAAGCAGGAGGAAATAAAATGTACTCTCTTGTTCGTGCTCGGACTGAGAAAACATATAGGAAATGGGGAGGGACAACGAGGTTCACCCCACCCAAACTGTTAACCAGTATGTAAACCTATAGGAAATTCCGTCTAGGTTGGACGAATCTTTTTCGTGTTACGATGGGGCCCACCAACCATTGGTAGTCGAGGATACAGTTGGTGATGCCCCTCGTTCACAAGATGCCACCCCGGTCCCCTTTTTCTATGGTAAAGCGGTGTTGGTGTCACTCTCTTCCTTTTTCCTACTCTCTAAAAACGGAGGCAGCGGAGTCCACTGTCGGCAGAACACAAGCTCATGTCGAACGGCAAATGGTAATCCCTGAAGAGCAGCAAGTTTATAGGTTAACGCAGTGCTTCCGAAAGGGCTCAGAATATCCTGTGGCACCTCAATTGTTCACTGCGCCTCGGAGCACTGGATATGTATGGTCACTCAACACAGCCCTATCATAATCCACCATTGACAGCAGGAAAAGTACAGAAAAATAAAGGGTGGTTCGTGAGGGTACAACGCCACGCTACTATCCGTGGGTCAACGGCATATTTTTTGGTGGAGTTTCGCTCATATTATTGACCGTCTCGCAAAAACCCACCTGACGTTAACTGGTTTGAAAAAGTGATCCAGGCACTTAATTTTATTGATCTAGGAGTGATGAAATTTAGCACGGAGATGCTGTGCGGATGCTGTAAAAATAATGCCAAAAGCTGAATAGTTGGGAATAAAATTAAGTTTGAAGGACTAGAATTCAATATACATGGTTATAAATAAACGCCCAGAAAAAGTAAGGGACTTTTGTATACATCAAAATGTTGAATAATAAAAATACTAGAAGTGGAAAAAAAGAATGGCTTCCACATCAAGCCTCAAATGAAGTTTTGCTTGGGTATCGACCAATTGGCGCTTGGTAGTGCAATCTCGCTCAGTGTGTAGCGAATGCTCCTATCAGGGGTGAATAAAAATTATCATAAAAAGTTAGGTACAGTCACCGCCATCCCAGCCATTCAAGAAATACGGGGATGAAAAAAAAAACCATTACGATACCAATGACTTTTTGGACTTTTGTCGGGTTACCGAGCCCATTCTTTCGGTTACCGAACGAAGAAGTTTGGCACCGCGATTACGAAAAGACGAAAGCACAGGGATGGACGACCCGGATATGCTTATACGACTGGAACTCTGCGATTTGGCCAGTCGCCCAGTCGGTTTCGAGGAGTCCGCCACTGCATGCGTAAAATGTGAGACTTGGTAACGTGAGTCATCAAGTTGGTATTCGTCTAATTTACTGGACTGGTTTAGTTGGACAGCGATAGAAGCCGTACGAACCGATAAACTACGGTGGTTACCCGGTCCCAACGGGGCGTTTTGATCATCATAGGTACCACTCGAACTCGGTAAAAGAGAGTATGACATAGACCGGCCTTTGCCAGGTGGGGATGGAAACAAGGGTGAATACTCCGGTTGAGGACACAATGCGGAAAAAGGCCCCGCCATTTGGTAATAATCCAACGGGTTCACTTTGAGAATTTCTGGCGAGCTCGACAAGGAGTCCGTGGGGGAACGGCTCGTCACGGGGACTGGAATCCGAGACGGAGTTCCGGCTCCTAGTGCAGGTCTTGGAAAACGGGGACTGAACTGGTCTTGGGGAGTACCATTTGTCCGTCGCCCGTCGGGAGAGAGTGACAATTCCCTAACGCTGTCCACACGGGGTCGTGGGTATGCAGAAGAAGCACCGCTTTGGTTCGGCAGGCTGAGAACCAAGGGAGAATCGGATGAGGTTTCGTCTTTGGTAGACTCTTCGGCATCGTTCGACTGTGACTCTGTCCCTTTGTTGGGTGTATCGGCTTCTTCAAAAGTATCGCCTGTGATTAAAGACGAATAGTTCCGCCAAAACAGATATGGAAATGGATCAGATGCCGAGTAATATTACCGGAAATGTTGGATAAAAAAAGCCATTGTTGAAAGAGTTAGTTATTTTAAAAAAAATATCGCGCTCGATCCCGGCGTCCCGCTTTATCGTACTTACATTCATTATACAAATCATATGCACCTGTACGTGTAGTCATAAATATATTCTATACAAGGACGGGCTTACCTGTTACGAGCAAGGCACCAAATGTCTGCGACAACTTGTTAGTCACCACCCGCTTGGGGGTCAAAAGCAGTGGGGAAGCAGACGGGGGAACTGATGGCGAGGGTGTTTTCCGACGGTGCTCAGGTGTACTATCTGGATCAACTTGGGAGTGACTTGCAGACGTTACTGATTCCCCTAAAGTCCCGGCGGGCATCTGATTATCTTCATCCTGTTGTTTCCGAGCGGGGGGATTAGAAATCACATGTCTATTATTCTCGTTCTCTTTGAAACGCTTACTAGCAGGTATAGTCGTTAAGCTGTGGGCTCTAAACAAGCGGGTATTTGCTGAGTTCCGTGCAGAGTGCGCTGGAGGGTCCAAAAAACCTCGTTCGTGAATAGAATCGTAAATGGAACGGATACGACGTCCTGTGACCTGAGAGTCCCGCCCACCCAGAGGTGAGGAAGAAGGACCGGAAAAGGGAATCAGGGACAATGGGCGACCATGAGGGACCGGATATTGGGAAGTCACTTCGGAGGATGTACCTTGCTCCGTGTCCGAGCCCAAAGGAGGGGTGCTACGGGGAGATTCAGACAAAGGTAAGGAAGTAAAGTGATCCTCTTGGTGGCACATGGACGATGAGAGCTCCATCGTATCCCGTACGGAGGAGTCCACTATCCACATGGATGACTGTTCGGATTCGGATGTCAATGGCCCAGTTGCAGTACCCGTCGGGTGGGAAACATTCGAGGCGGTGGGCGATACCGAGCGTCGGGCGTGGTCAGGTACCAACATATCTTCGTATTCCCGGAGTCGTTTTTCGTATTCCAATGCCGCGTACAGGGCCGTTTTACGCATTACAAGCAATGTCCGCCTTAACTCGGCGATGGTGGACTCGAGTTTTCCCACAGTAGCATCCTGCTGCCATGTATGCAACTGTAAACCCACCACTTGGTGCGCCAGACAGGCAAGCAGGTCAGCCAATTCCCGAGGATTGAGGGCCTTCAAAGGACCCAGGACGCAACCCATGTCAATGGCGTCATGGAAGACTTCCCTTTTACCACTACCATACTGACTACCGTTACCGTATTTGGTATTCATTTCTAACCGCGCTTCCAGGTCCATGTTACGGAGCTTGAGTTCTAAATAGGTTAACTCGGCCTCCACAATCTCCAGGCGGTCTTCTTTTTGCTGGTTATATCGGTTAGGCATAACTTCCAGAAGTTCATCTTTAGACTGAAGGAGGGACTGGCGCTCTTCCTCTAGCAGGTCCAATTGTCTCTGTAATTTATTTCGGTCCAGCTGGTACCGTCGCGCCTGACCACATCGAGCGATTTCCAATTCCAAATACTTGCGTACGAACGCAGTGCGCAGTGCTGGTGGTGATGATGGCGCCTGATCCAGGGATAATGGTACCTCGCCTAAATTTTCCTCAGCATAAACTGGGACAAATTCCGAATCGCTGCGCAGCGCTTCAACGAGCTGGTGGAGAAGGTCTCCGTCGCCTTGATAAAAGATATACTCAAATAGATCCTGGTATTTATTCCAGCTACGCGGGCTTCGGGAATGTCTGGGGCTACCAAACGAGGACCTAGGGCTGCTGCTGGTACTACGTCGCCGCAGGGTCTCAATTTCCATTTCCTGGGCGTGGATAACGTCTTTGGTGCGTTCCACCTCGGCCTTCATACGTTTCAGCATACGTTGTTTCTCCAGTTTAAGAGCCTCGAGCTGACTACGAAGATTTTTGACCTCAATCTCACTGGATGGAGCTGAATTGCGCACTGGCATTTTGGGAAGTGGACGAGATTCGTTAATGTTTTTACCATCCGCTTTCCACTGGGCCCGCAAATCCTTTATGGAAATCTTATTCTTATTGGTTTTCGCACCAGGTTTGCTAGGAATAGCAGTAGCGGATGATTTCGGGGTTGGAATACGGCGTGCTTTTCGTGGAGGGTCGGTGGCGGATTTCCCCCGAGTGGATTTACTCTCCTTGGATTCATTACTCAATGGTCTTACTAGTTTGGAGCGGGAGGGGGAGGGGGTACGCAAGGCTGACGAGAGTGACTCGCTGCTAACCACACGTGATAAACCCTTGACGAGACCCTTTGCCATGATTCGGGGAGATTGGGAAGCAGAGGCGGACTTGAGATTATCTCGTGAAGAAGTCCGGGATTGCCACCCCCGACTGAGTACGACGCTAGGGTCATCTTCCAAGCTCGACCATTGGTCCATATCCGAATCCAGGGGATCCAGGGCACCAAGTCCATGATCTTCCATTACCTTATCCGACAATAATGGGGTATTCTCCAGAACCAGAATTTTCTCCCGCAGTGCTACGATGGTGGCACGGTAAGGAATAAGCAATGGGTGGACAGGCACGTCAGGGCTACGTTCGGCAGCCGACTGCGTTTCAGCATCCGAGCCAAACAGTGGGTCGGTCAAAGGTGCCGAAGCCAGCCTTTCCCATTCCCCTTGCTGGGAAATCAACAGTGAATCTCGTTGGGCCTTGACAGAGTCCAGCTCGGAAGTGACCTGGTGTACCTGTTTCCGACAAGCCTGGAGCTGTCGTTGAATAGATCGAATGGGCTGTGATAAAGGGGAAGGTCCCAAGGAAGCGGGCGATTCATCGGTAGTGCGACGTAACAAAGGGGAGGATATCCCAGGTTGTCGTCGAGAACGCACCAGTTCTGACCGAAGCCGTTTGATTTCCATTCGTAGTACGTTAATATCGGTACTATGGTCAAATGGATCAATGTTGATTGTCACCCGATTCTTGATGTTCCGGGCTCGATTGGCGTATTTTAAAGTGTTTATGGTTTCCAGTATATTGCTTTCCGAGGGTGAAACACAGGCCAGCATAAGGGTCTGGCTGTTGCCCCCCAATGAATCCTGCAGAAGACGGGTTAGCTTGGAGTCCCGATAAGGAATATGGCTTGCCTTGCGTGATTCGTCGCCGAGAGCGCTTATCACGTTGCCTAGCGCCAGTAAGCCCGAGTTGATCGAAATACCCTCCTTCACTCGATCCCCCACGGCGTTCGTTCTTTTGATCCGTTCTGAACCGGCCAAATCCACGAAATGAAATTTAGATAATAATGTCCGACGAATCGGCGTAGGTGCCTCGCCATCCTTGTTTTCTTCGGTTACTGAGTAATTCTGCCAAAGTTGAACGGAAAATATGGCATGTGAACGAGAGGATACCAAATTCATATCGGTGGCGGCGGTGGTACGAGACAAGGAACCAGCATGTAGGGCATGTAACAATTCATCTTCGCTGCCCACGGTCCGCTGAACCACTCCTCCCCACACAATGCCACCTTGGGCGTCCTCCCGGATAGTCAAATTGGCCGGAGTCCCTCCTGTATGGCTAGCCGAGGCGATAGCAGTTTGACCACCATGGCTATTGGATAGCGTCGTGTGGCTCCCGTTTGATGCACCCCCCAGTGTCGCGGGTTGAGTTTTTGGGGAACTCTGCAATAAGTCGACCAATTCTTCGTTATATAATTCCAAGAAAGACACTTGTACACGGTATTCATATTCAGGATCTTCTACAGCCCGGGTAGCCAACGCGGCAAACAATTCCTGGGCCGCCCGTGGCACCACTCCTAATTGTTCTGTGTTTTGGTGAGGGTTTTCGGTGGGGGTGGCGGTACCCATACTATAAGTTTTACCACTACCGGTTTGACCATAAGCCAATATGGTAGCATTGTAACCGTCTAGAAACTGGTGAACCAATGTAGTCACACAGCGATCGTAAACTTCGGCTTGGACAGTAGCCGGAGGAAACACGTGGTCGAATGTGAATGACTTGTCGAGGCCTACCACTACCTGAGGTTCGTTGGGCACAAATGTAATGCAAGTGGAATCCCCTTCGACGGCTTCTTTGTCCATCAGTGGACGCACCCGCAGGGCCACACGTACTGTCGTTGCCATGGCCGACGGATGACGTGACTAATCTGGCACCCGAATTGGGATATAAATGAGTATGCTGTGGAATGTTTACCGTAGTGTAACAAGAAATAGCGTCAAGAATAAGAGGTAAGCAATTGTAAGTGGGTGGCCTTTCTTATCAAAGCTGGTAAACACCAACTGTAACCGACCAGTGAAGAAAAGTAAACAAAGACGGCAACAGACTAGACCAGCATACCAAAGCATGGGATGGGTGGCGGAGTTTCAAAAAAAAAAACTAAGCGGAAAAAAAGAGAACTGGAGAGATAAAAGGTAGTAAAGATAGTATGCTTTGAATTACAACCATTCTAGAATATACAAATAACAGTAAAACGCAAAGCAGGATAAAGCTTGCCAAGCACTGTGCTGTAGGAGAAAAAAGCGTTAACTGAATAATGAGTAACCCCGCCCATACTTGCCACAGCAGTTGGAAGGTAAAGGGTCCCGGGCTGAAGAATTTAGCGATTTCTGAGCTTCGATGGACGAATGGTTGGTGTGAAGACGCCTGAGGGGTAGTAACCGCTTCCACACTGTGGGGTTTTTTTGGTGGAGTTGCACATCGTAACCAATAGTAGTCACCAAGTGCACTGCTATTGTGTCGGGGTGGCGATATTTTTACTATAAAAATATACAGGATACAGTCCATATTTAGTTTTAGGTTCATACACTGCGCCTCACTGATCTGTAACGCGTCCACCCCAACTACCGCATAAACTGGTTTCCACCCGCCAAGGTACCATCGCCAATGTGATCCATTCTTGCACTAACCAACGAAGCCCTTTTACCGGCCGTCCTTTGCCTTTGTCTTTGGCTGGTATGTTGCCTTTGGATTATTCTTTGTTTTCAGGCTTGTCCAGCCCATCTAGCCTTTGACTAAATTTACTCCTCTGTTACACATTTGTTGCCTTCAAAATTACTTGACTATTCTGACTACCCCTATTCCATTGCATTTACCATCATGTTCGGACTCGGTGTTCTTTTCAATTTCAGCTTGCTACTGCTCAACGCGATTGCCATCCTCAATGAGCAACGTTTCTTGGCCCGTATCGGTTGGGCCGGACATCAATTCAACAGTGGTTTCAACGATCCTAATCCGTCCATCAAAGCTCGCATAATAAATCTAATCTCCGCCGTACGCACCCTATTACGAAGTAAGTCAGACATTTCACAAGGTGTCATTGGTACCCTTTCACCCACAGAGTTACTTTATCAATCGCTCCCTGGGTTCCAGATTCGCACCCTTCTCATTTTCTTCATGCGATTGTGGAGCTAAAAGCGTAGCTTACTATTATGTAGGCCAATGAGCATGCCCCCAGTTCGAAAGGGTACTGAAGCGAAAGTTCAGCAATACGTTCCTTCGCCATCTACAAACTCGTGTGACCCAAAAATTTGGAAATCAGTGAACTGACCGTTTTGAATTTTGGTATTTTGTTGCCTTATGACTTTGTGGCATAACCGAACGAATATAACGTGGATACGCACGCTATATCAGTCCCACTCATTGCGGTGAACGTCATTGTCATAGTCTATCTACTCTTACTAGGATAACCCTGTACGTTGCTGTTTCCTTTACTTGCCTTCACCGAATGCAATATCCCTCCAGCCACCTTACTATATCTTTTGATTTTCGTACTCATTACTGTATACTCACTAACACCTACTCATACCTATGGCTGAAGGCGATCACTTGGCACACATTCAACTGCCTATAGAGCGGAGAAGTGCTGTGGTAACGGCTGTTGTTTACTGTACTTTGAGGTAAAAGTGAGATATTTCAAAAGGTTACATTCGTTCACTTGCACTTTCCCTAGCATCTTGTCCAGCACTTTTTAACCTGTGTTTCTTGCGTCGTGCATAGTTAATGCCTGATAGTAGTTTTTATATAAAGAGGAAATGTATATATAGCTATAATATAAAATGGGGATGAAAATATGTATAACACCCAAGGCTGACTAATAGTAACAGCAATGATACATAGGGATTATATCCACAATCATACTAGAAACGTGGAGCTTACTGGAGCTCCCACATAAATCCTAACGATGTTTGTTATCCATCATTTTTCCTAAAAGTAAACTTCAGAGTACATACAACAATACCCTTCAGATCATTTAGGCTCGATATTACCACATTAATATAGGTGAGGCGCGTTGCTTAAAAAAACAATGACATGATGAAAAAAAAGTGAAGATAGGAATTGGATAGGAAAGTGGAGGGAGGTAATAATAATAAAAGCTTTTAAAAAAACAAGGTGCAAGTTATAGTTATATTATGACACCAACTCGATTTTTGCTCAGGACATACGTAGATAAACTATGTGAACCTCGTACAATCCTGCATAGCCCAGAAGATAAAACCCCACTGATTGCCTATTCCCACCAAGTTTACAAGTCATCTTGCATAGGCGCCCCATTGGGCATAATAGCGGCATGCACCACCCCAGGGTGACTATGAAGTAAGGAGCGGACCAAAGGCAAGTTCAATTTGTTAGGCACGTACTTCTCGATCAGGGGTACCTTGCGCGCCGTCAGGTATAATACCTGTTCGTTGAGGTCGTTTGAGTCTAACAATAACGCATCCGATTTCTCGCTACTGGCGCTACGCCGGGCAATCTCGGCTAGAATTTCCTGACTGATGGGGTTTTCGTAGTCGGAAACCGAGTAGATGGACAAGAGTTTCTTAATCTGGGCCGGGTTCAACAGGTCACACACTTCAAACATAATGTTGATGTCCGTCAATGTAGACTTTTGCAACTGCAGCAGTTTAACGGCCTGCAACAGCATTTCCGAATGCCGGGTGTTATCGGTTACGTCGTGCGCTTTGCACCATTCCTCCAGTCGGGTCAAATTGTACTGGATTTGCATCCCACGTTTCCACGAGCAAAAGTTTTTGCGCATGATAATATGGTTGAACGCCGTTACCCCGATAGTACTCAAAAGCTCAGACATGATCTGCTTCATAATGGCCACATCTACGCAGTAGAACTGCATAATCTTCCACACATTGTTGAAAAAGTTGAGAATGTTCTCAATCTTGATGCTCGACTCCTTGGATCCGATAATCTTGGACAGGAAATTCGAATCATTGGACCGGAATCCTGGTAATGCTTCACTTTCCACGACCCCCGGGATAATCAACTTCACGAACCGCTTCTGGAGTTCCTTGACCCAACCGTAGTAAATCTCCGACAGCAAAGATTCCAAGTACCGGGTACTTTCGTCCAAGCTACGTTCAGACTCGGCATAGTCATAAATGGCGGGGTCATGTTCGCTCATGATGGTCTTGATAATGGACAAGAGCTCAAACACGTTTGATAACCAAAAGGCGCAGTCCAAATCGCTCTCAAAGGAGGCCATTTGAACCTGAATAGTGGCAATAACACTCATCATCAGTTTCTGAATACGCGATGCCATGTTCCGCTTAAACATTTGCACCACGCAAAACCCAATCAAGTGGGCTGGGTACACTAGTTCCACGGCGGGGAATTCGTACTGGAAGTTGAGCATAGGGGGTTCTAACGACTGGACAAGTTCCACCAGCACTTCGTTAATCAAATCATCGCTGTCCAAGAGTCGCTCGATCTCATCTGGGTTCAACATCTGGAACTCACCGCTACCAATCATGGTCGAGTACTCGTCCTGTTCGTCCATGGACCCGTTGCTATCAAAATGGAGGCGTAGCATATTGGCCAAGTCGTGGCCCTGGGTAGGACCCACCGTGGCCCGTTTCCGATTCTTGTTAGAATTACGATTGCCATTGCCAACAAAGTCCGGATGGGATAATTTCCGATCCCGATTATTGGCCAGTGAAAGGTTTTCACCTTGACCCAGGGGTTGGCCCGAGCTGGATACTCCTACCGAAGCTAGCTGTAACTTTAGGTTAGCAATCTCTTCTTGTAGACTCTGGACCATGGCCTGACTACTCTGGTATTCGTTAGATCTGGCCTCTGCACTAGCCAGTTGGTCGCGTACGACATCAATTTCGTCCTCCTTGACCTGGAATTCCTCGGCCAGTTTTTCCAATTGCTGGGCCAGCGCATCGTACTCTTCTTGAATCTTGGCCAACTCACGGGTCCGTTCCGCCAGGGATTGGTCCTTTTGTTGGATAATGCTGGCCATTTGCGATTCCACCCCCTTCCACTTGTCATAATAGGAGGTGGATCGATTCTCCATATCCGAGTACTTCTTCTTGAGAGCCCGGTGCTCTTCCTTCTCGGCCGCCAACTGCCGAGTCAGCTCCATGACTTTGTTCTCCAGATTAAGCGATGCTTCTTTGATGCGGTTAATGGACCGGGCTTCAATGCGCAACGCCTTGAGTTCCTTCCGGGCATACCGACGTCGAAGACAGGACTGCATGTACACCACCGCCTTTACCTGTCGCTTGTAGTATTGGCGGGCGAGGTAACCCCGGCAGAATTTCTGAACGGTAGTTGCCGCCTGGTTTAACCGGCGTTGATGGAAATAGCGACGGGCCAAGAAACCACGCGCATAGCGCTGGATAACCAAACAACCCTGGCGTTGACGAAGGTACAAATTACGCTGGTGTTGGCAACGCCACCAGGTTTGGATCCGCACCGCTGCCCGGTTGGTCCGGATGTGCTGGGCCAGCCGAATGGCCAGGTACCGCCGGGACAAGGCCTGGATAGTCACGATGCTGGTCTTCAGTCGCAAATAACGTTTGCGTTGGAGCATACCCCGTACATTCTTTTGGATCATAGTGGCACAATAGTTGAGTCGTTCCGTCAGCAGCTTCTCCACATATGCCAATTGGCCAGCCCGGAAGAACACCTTGGTCAGCCCAACCTGGTATTTATCTGGCTCGGGTAGACTGGAGTCTAGAATACGACGGGCCAATTCACGTGGGTCAGAGGTACGCTCACTGGCCTTGATCAGAATGCAGTACCGTTCGTCGAATTCGGCAATCGAGCGACGCGAAGGATAGCCACTGCAGCTGATACGAATGGTTTCCAACACACCGCAAGCGCGAAGTTGGGCGAGAACCATTTGGGGGTCAAACACCCACGCGATTTTATCTTCGTTGGGTTTGATACAGCGAATGTAGTGGGACTCGGTAGAACCGATGGTTTCCATTAAACTAATGAGGGAAGCCTTGAACACTGAACCTAGCGTTTTTGGTTTCTTGGCAGCCATTGGACCACTCGCCATGGAACCCGCTCGTCCACGTAAACCCTGGGCACCACCAGGCTTAATCTTGGGTGACGCAGTGGGCGCAGGAGTTTCCTCGGGCTTATCGTTAATATGCAGCACTTCAGCCAAAAACGAAAACTTGCTGGCCCGCAACACGTCGGCAATCTCCTCGGGTACCGTATCTTTGTTCTTTTCCAAAAACCCTTCTGCCTCATACGTCACCTCATGCGCGTAGTGACGGATGGTAAACGCGGAGTTGGAGAAGCGCGGTTTGCTAAAAAACTTGGCAGTCTCACTCTTTTCTCCGGGACTGGCAAACTGTTTGTAGAGCTTATTAATCAGCGAGGATTCCGATCCGTTAGGGAGTCGACTTTCTTCGTCTAACAGCGCCAGAACGCCCAGTTTACCCTCAATCAAGTTGATGCAGGGCTGGTTGTCACTGTAATCGATAAAGGTCCAGTTAGTGATCTCCTCCCGTGCGTATTCCTCCTGCTCGAGTTTAAACACGTGTTTGTTAAACTCTTGCTGGAGTTTCTCATTGGCGTAATTAATGCAAAACTGCTCAAAGGAATTCTTTTCGAAATGCTCGAACCCGTAGATATCCAATACCCCGATGAAAGAACGGGAATCGGTCAGCATTTCGGGTGTGCATAGACTTCGGTTGATCGCCGCAACCAGCCAATCAAACAAATGGGCGTATATGAACTTGGCCACGGAATCCCTTACTAT
>JANBPY010000217.1:0-13637 GCA_027577015.1 Dispira parvispora
AGAACCGGTTACGGGACCGTTTACTTTTACACGATATACCTGACACCGCAAGTGAGCAACAGAGACACTTGCGACAGTTGGAACAGTTTACGGGAGTGACGCTGACCGAAGTGGTGCAAAGACCCATAGTAAGGGAAGGGTCAGACTCAACGAATGGAACAGTATGTCACCGAGAGTTTTTGTTACGAGGCACCTGTCACCAGTTTGCCTTTGTGGTGCGCTTTTATGTACGGGAAAGCGACCTCAGTATAGACCAGTTGCACGTGGAATTGTCACCAGAGTTGAGTCGCCCTTTACAACCCGCCATAAAGCAATGTCTGGTCGATCACGACCTTATGGGGCTTTTTCGTGTCATGACCCGATTTGGTCGTTTGTACCAAGAACGAGAACAGACCTTTCAACAGATTCACAAGCAGTACCGTTTAGCGCCTGAGCTATCTGGGGCAAAACATCCCCAAGGACGAGCAAGAATTAGCAGTGGTGAAGCTTCCGGGGCTGTAAGGCGGATATCAGACAGTGTACTGACCATAGGTACACAGGGCCTCACTTTGCAACTCACGTGGCTTTTGCATGTCTCACCGGACTATACCACCCACGCTAGCATCACATTGTATCCGCAAGCGTCAAGCGAATGGACCAAAAAGGATGCCAACCACGTCTTGGACCAGCTACCCATATATTTTGCTACTCTGCTCCAAACAATGGAACCTTTTGCCGCCCTGCAGCGAACATTGGCCAATTTATGTCCTGCTACACTATAATACGTGAGCACACTTTGGATACAGATCCTGAATGGGTGATGTTTGATGTATATTATTACCTTTTTTTATGTATAGTTTCACCTTTCATCTAGTCATAACAGCAACTTTACATTACATTATTAGAAAAAAAATGGCATTCGACTTTACAGGAACCCCAATATTTCAGGAAACAAAAATGAAATCCTGAACCCAAAACAGTCACCCCAGTTGAATCTTATTGGGTAACTTCAGCTTTTCTGACACTTGTCCGGTCTTAACCCTGGCCCTTTTTCCGAGTTAATAGGGAAATCACTGTGGTTAGACCGTTTGGGGCTGGGTTTACTTTACACTTATTTCATTTTTAGAGCATGAGTAATCGGCCGCCATGTCCGATCTATCCGCCATTGTCTATGGTTCCATAGCGGGTGTAACCGCCAAGTTTGTTGAATATCCCTTTGACACCATCAAGGTACGGTTACAATCCCAACCCGCCAATCAGCAATGGTTTGAAGGACCTTGGGATTGCCTCCGGTCGACATTACGCAACGAAGGCCTTGGGGGACTTTATCGGGGTATTGCTTCGCCGATTGTGGGCGCCATGATTGAAAACTCTGCCTTGTTTTACAGCTACCATTGGTTTCAGCACATGTTGCAGAATGCTTTGGGGGATACTCGTAATGTCCAGAGCCGTCATCATAACACAAGTGAGGTGACTTTGGAAGACCGGCTACCGTTGGGTCACCTCACTTTGGCAGGAGCGTTGGCGGGAATTAGTGCCGCGTTTGTGTTGACCCCCGTGGAACTGATCAAATGTCGCGTGCAGGTACAAAATATCGACATGTACGGTCAGCGTTGGTCGGGCTCAATACCTTCCGTGAGCAGTTCGGCCAAGCAGTATACGCACCAGCCTCGAGGCACTTGGGCTACCATTGGAAATATTATTCGACACGAAGGCATGGGTGCGTTTTTCCAAGGGTTTACCCCTACGTTGATACGCGAAGCCGGCGGTGGTGCTGCATGGTTCGGAGCGTACGAATTGGTAACGGGATTTTTTCTACATCGGCGTCAGACTGCATTAGTCGAACAAAGAAATCAAAAACTTTTGCTAGATTCCGCTCAATCAACGACAGATGTGAAACTTGAACCCGTAGTACTTGGTCGGAAAGATCTAGGACCGTTGGAATTAATCACGGCAGGGGCCTGCGCTGGTATCGCCTACAATATTGTATTGTATCCTGTAGATGTCATCAAATCTCAGATTCAAACTACCGGTGAACTTTTGGATAAAAGACAGGCACCTTTGTTAACATCTACGCCAACATCCACCCGCCAATCCATATTTCGTGTACTGAACCGTTTCCAAATGTGGCGGATCGGTTCGGGGCTCTACCAAGGTGGTGGGATTCGGGCCCTTTACCGTGGTTGTGGCATTACCGTAGCACGTGCCGCACCGTCCAATGCGGTACTCTTTGTTACTTATGAGTACCTGTCACGTTTCGGTGACCGTTTACTAGGGAACTGATACGGAGATCCTGCGCTTGGCCCGCTACCTCTATACTTTTCGCATATAACCCCTTGTACACAGCTACTCCATAACCATGATCATATTTGCACATAGTGTCCCATCATTTAGAATTTCACCTATAAAATAGTACTGTAGCTAGAGATGGAAGGCGTATACCTTCAGGGTTCAACAGTACCAACAATGTTTAATCAAAAAGACTGGTGGTCATACTCGAATAACCCCTTTAAAGTTTGTTGCATGGTTGATTTAATCTTCGACTTCATGATGACTTGGAGCAAAAATATACTAGCCATATTAGGATTTTCTACGTGAACCATTCACCTTTGGTGGGGTTACTCTATACAGTTGAAAAACAACTAACCACACTCAGAAAACGCTTTTTTTACCCGAGGGCATTGCGAGAGCCGGGAAGCGTCTTCAAAAAGCTCCCATTGATGGCTGTGTAACTCACCAAACACTTGATTGACCCGTTCGAAAAACTGCACCAGCAACGATTCGTTGCGAGTAAGCTTATCATTCTCAGGTTGACCCATTGCTTGGGAGGTACCGGTGGCTTCTATGGAAGTGGAAGGTGTGGGCGTTACCAGCCCTAGTCGGGTGGCCATTCGTGCGAGTGACATGACAGAGCTTGAAGCCAACGCAGTAGATCGTCGGCCAACCGAGGAAGGTGGAGAAGCAGAGGAATGTATTGATGATGGCGGAGGCGGTGGTGAGTTACGATATGACCGAATCGACGAGGACTGTCTGGACGATGAAGTTCGGCTATCATAGCTATTAA
The DNA here is from genome assembly GCA_027577015.1 of Dispira parvispora. Taxonomy (NCBI): domain Eukaryota; kingdom Fungi; phylum Kickxellomycota; class Dimargaritomycetes; order Dimargaritales; family Dimargaritaceae; genus Dispira; species Dispira parvispora. The sequence goes on from JANBPY010000217.1 coordinate 3,044, forward strand.
TTTTACCGTTATGACTAGTGTAATCCTCCATTAAATTTGGTTCAACTGGAGTCCGTCTTGGTAAAGCTGGAGGAGTACATATGGCCAGCAATGGTGGGGTGGTGATGTCCCTGATAAAGACTTTCAACACCTGGTCGGGAAATTCCTTTGCCATATCAGCATACAACTCCATATCCCGTTGGCCACTATCCCCCACTAATATAAACTTGCGTTGGGGAAAATCTCGGATAATACGTCTAGTGGCCTCTCGCTTGCTATCGGCTGGATCGTGTAAAAAGCTCATACGGGACCGGTCGCCATGGTCCCACATTTTCAAATGGGCACTACCAGGGGGAAACTGGTGTTCGGCGAAAAATTTCTGCAACGTGGGAAATAACTGCCAGGGGGTATTACTCACATAATGAAAATGGGCTCCTTGTTCCCACCACTTTTGGTACACTTGGGCCATCCCCGGCACGGGTTGTGAATGGCGAAACAGGGCCTTTTCCATCAATGCCAAAGTGCCTTGAACCACATCCGATATCTTGATAGTGTCGTCGATATCGGAAATCACGGAGATTCCCCTTGGGCCTACCAAATCTACGATACCGTAAGCCGGAGCCACCGGTAAAGCGTGTTCCAAAGAGCCTTCCAATTGAACCAAGGTGTGTCCATGTCGAGACGCATTGTTCAGTTCCGTAGGGGCCTGCTTCAACCACGTTTGCACTGCCTCCTCAGACACGCTTAATAAACTGGAAAAATAGCCTGATTCAGCATGTACTCTCACCGACCGCGTTTCGTTGCCGAACGGTGACGTTTGACGATACTGCATATTTTCCATCGAAGCTTCTGAAGATATAAACCCCGGAGACCGTGTGGGATCGCTTTGCAACTCCATATGGGTAGGTAGAGTAAGTCCGGAGACTTGCAAATGCACTGTGGTGAACCGAGCGGTATTGGCCATTAACATACTAAACCGGTCGGTAAATATCGACTGGGCTTCTTCTGCTTGGGCAGCACCAGAGACTTTCCGAGCCAACGCCAATGCCAGGCGGAGTTTACGACTACCGCTGTTGATCGTATAGGTCCATCCTCGGGTTTGTATCCTCCAACCGTTGTTTTCTGGTGTAGTCAAAAAAGAGATGTGCAGTGGCGTTTGAATGTGGTAGTACCGGGTGAAGCCAGAGTCGAAATGGGGGGGGGGAGTGTGTAGGGTAAAGCGCAGGGATACAAGGGTGAGACAAATAGTGTTTGTCCAAATAAGTGTGTATTAAAAACCAACCTTGAGAGTCAGCATGTGGTAGATTGTTTCGTTTGAATTGAAAGCATGCTAAAGTGGTGTCTATCGGAGTACGCTCTAGTGAAATAAACCCAGCCGCAGCGGTTACTACTCGTGTAACAACTACTTGAACTTACCCTTTGTAGCGTAGGTAGGAAAGATGAGCAACTGGGGAGGGTCTTCCATGGCGGACAGCAGAGAAAAAAGGTGGCAGTTGAGGTGGAAATACGAAAAGAGAGGGTCAAGCGAAAGCGATGTTTCTGAGGTACATGGTTTTAGCTGCCTTTTAATTCAGAGAAAGCGGACAATGGCCAAAGCTATTGGTGCTCAACTAAGCCAGAAGCGAATAAGCGAGACTAAAAATACTCCATCGCCCTTTATGATTTACCATTGTTTGGCAGAGTAGCCTTGGTAAACAGTCCACCTACAGATTTATTGTGGTTAGGATAATTTTAAGTTGAGCGACCGAAAAAGATGTACCTTTGTGCTACGCATACTAAGGATATTTAGAGGTGTGACAGTTTTACTAGAACGGGAAGTTTCTCACTTTTAGTGACTGTAACCGTTGTCTTGATTGAAACCACTGACATGTCTTATCCAATAAAACGCAGGATACGAAACCCTTGCAGTAGGAGAGGCCAGGTGCCGTAACTCTGGGACTGGGTCATTCACTTCAAGCGGTGACGTGTGGTTAGCTCTGCTTTGAGGTATAATAAAATATAGTGAGTATAAATGACCGTCGGTATCACTCATTTGCGTGACGCACCACACAGGAGTCTCACATCCTTCTCTCTTAGCTACCTGACCAGCTTAGGGTGACTTTTTACTGGACTATCGTTATTCCCAATAGTATTGACAGTAGTTTGAGTATATATTTTTTCCAAGTGGTTTTGTTTGAACTTTTTCTCAAGGGTGGAACTGTATCAGCTGTCCACTACACCGTTGTGACTCGCTTTCCGAAATACTCACTGTCTCTGTAACCTACGGTGTGTTGTCGTAATTTTCTCTGGTGACTACATTTGTAAAGTGCTACCCACCTCGATTGACTCCCTACTACACCATGTCCCGCAGTGATAGTTCAAGGTCCGAGAGACGTGGTCTAAGCACCTCCCACTGTAAAGTCCGCAAAGAAGTTGGGTATCTACCGATTGGTGACTATGGTATCATTGGAAACTTGAGAACCATAGCACTGTGCGGCTTGGACGGTTCGGTCGATTTCCTGTGTTACCCAGTGTTCGACAGTCCCTCGGTATTCGCCCGCCTCTTGGACAAGGACAAAGGGGGCCATTTTTCCATCATTCCCACTACATCTGTGACCACCAAACAGCAGTACCTTCCCAACACCAACATCCTCTGTACCAAATTTTTGTGTGAAGAAGGTGTAGTTGAGATTGGCGATTTTATGCCCCGCCCAATCAAGAACCCTTCGGGGCCCTCTTTGCCTCTCTTACCTTGGCTCATTCGCCGGGTACGGTGTTTGCGAGGCCAGCTTAGTTTCCGAGTGGAATGTTTTCCGGCGTTCAATTACGCCCGGACTTCCCACACCACTACCATCACCAAGATAGATGACGACGACAGTGAAAGTTATCAACAGCGGTGCTCAGCCAGTGGGTATTCGTCATCGACGCTAAGGGACGCCCTGTGTAAAGACCGGTTTTCGAGCTCGGGCTACGAAGATATTGGTTTCACGTCGCTAGTGAGCAAAGACACCGTGGTCTTTGATACGGAAGAAGTGGGACTAGACCTAAGGTACGTCTCGGTAACTCGGGAAGGCCAATGTCCAGAAATCAAGTGGGAAATGGAAGATCGTTCAGACCGAGGTATGTTGGGTCCAGGTGTTACCGGTATGCTGACACTGGAAGAGAGCCAAGAGGTGTTTTTCATCCTACGGGATACCTGCAAGGGCGATCGAGATGTTTGTCTACGGATTGAGGACCCCCAAACCTTATTTACTCGAAATACCCCTAAATTCTGTGCCAACGATCCGCCGCTGTCGGCCAATCTGATGCTGTTTCTGTTCGACCAAACCGTAAAGTATTGGTCAGAGTGGATCTCCCGGTCGAAATTTATGGGGCGTTAGCAGGAGCAGGTACACCGCAGTGCTCTCACTTTGAAGCTGTTGACGTATGAACCCACTGGGGCGATCGTAGCTGCCCCTACCTTTTCCCTCCCCGAGGACCTTGGTGGCTCACGAAATTGGGACTATCGTTACACCTGGGTGCGCGACTCGGCTTTCACCATTTATGCCCTTCTCCGGCTGGGCCTAACAGAGGAAGCCGGAGCGTACATGAGCTTTATCGAGAAAATATTCCAAGAACGAAACGAGGATGGTTCTCTACAGGTGATGTACACCATCCACGGCAAAAAGGAGCTGCCCGAGTTCGAACTGGACCACTTGGACGGGTACTGCGGATCACGACCGGTACGGGTTGGTAACGGAGCGGCGGACCACTTGCAGTTGGACATTTATGGGGAACTCATGGATGCAATATACCTCTACAACAAGTACACCACTCCCTTGAGTTATGACATCTGGGTACAAGTGCGTCACATGGTGGACTACGTGTGTCACAACTGGGACAGATGCGACATGAGTATTTGGGAAGTACGGAACAAGAAACAACACTTTGTGTATTCCAAGGTGATGTGTTGGGTGGCCATCGACCGTGGCCTTCGTTTATCCGAAAAGCGTTGCTTACCGCTACCCCAACGGGATCAGTGGTTACGAACTCGGGATGTTATTTATGAAGAAATTATGGTGAAGGGGTGGAACTCCAAATTGGGGATATTTTCCCAGTCTTACGAAAGCACTACCGTGGTGGATTCCTCCGTATTGATTATGCCTCTAGTGTTTTTCATTAGCCCTTCCGACCCCCGTTTTCTAAGTACTATTAACCAGATACTTAAACCACCCGAAAAGGGCGGATTAACCACCACTAATCTGGTCTTTCGGTACAACCACATAACTTCCCCAGATGGTGTAGGGGGTCGTGAGGGTAGTTTCTCCATGTGCACCTTTTGGTTGGTGGAAGCTCTGACCCGGGCCGGTCAGTACAACCCTAGCCTACTCCAGCATGCCCTATACTTGTTTGACAATGTACTGGGTTACAGCAACCATCTTATGCTCTTTTCGGAGGAGATTGCTCAGAGTGGGGAAGCCTTGGGTAATTTTCCCCAGGCTTTTACTCATATTGCACTAATCTCCGCTGCGTTTAATCTGGACCGGTGCACTAGGAAAGGTGATTGAGCGGCCTCGTTCTATCGTTAGTATTTTACTAGAAATAAATATTGGCATGGAAACTTGAACCTATTCCCTGTATCATGTGGTATACATAAACTATTTCCCATGGTAATCTGAACAAAATTCATATCTGGAGTGTATACCCTAATGAAAAGAGTGACAATGAGAAAGTGCAAAAATTAGATAATACTCATAAGAAAACAGAAGTCGTATGAAGCCATGTTAGTTTACGACAACCATAGAAACGGGTGTAGTAAGCTAAAAAGGTAGAAATAATTGTACCAACCCATACCCATAAGTAAACTGTTAGATGTCATATGGGAGGAGGTCAAGTCGTCTACGCTGTGCTCCTCATACAATGCTAGCCTGACTCCAAGTGAAGGAAGGTAGGAGCTGCTGGTAATGCTCGGGGTGTCTTATCTTTGGACATTTGACCCCATATGGTTATACTAATTTTCATGTATTAATAATAAGTTGTTGCTAACCATAACGCACTTCTATTAGGTAGTTACATCTAACCAACCAGGTCGACCAATACTGCCGTGATAACAACCTCTCGCTGTACGAATGAGGATTGTGTTGTACTCAAAACCAACATAGATATTCTCCAACAATTGGTATGGCCAAAAACCAATACAAATAATCGACAAACGATATAGTGATAGTAAGTGATAAAACTGAGATGGAAGAAAAGAAACACAATGGCAATAGTTTTCGTCTAGGAGCAATTTATAGCCCAGCTTTCAATGGCTAGGCGGGGTTAATTCAGTGGTTGCACCCTAGGCCAACCCATAAACAGCGTCTTGCTATTTGGACGATGTTTTGGGATATAGCACTAACCTTTGAGTTATACAAGCGTGTTATTATTCATGGGAGACTTGAGTTTCTCAGATCTCGACTTCTTGTATAGCAGCGTTATGGCACTATAAAATCACAACAAATTAAAGAATGCTTTGATATCCAAGTGCTAATTTTTCACATAGTCAAAACTGTTAATGAATGAGCTCAATGTTAGGGGGTTTAAGTTAAGAGACGGAGGGAGCCTTACGAAGAGGATGCTTCATCAAATGGGATGTCTCAACTTGTGTCCATCACATCAGCTTTACCTCGAGGGAGCTGGTCCCTATTAGATGATATACCCTTCTTCCCCTGTTCCATTAGATAAAGTGCACCGGTTGTTGAACCTGAATGTAACCCACAACTCTAGATCATTCTGAGAACGATATTATAATCCATTTTGCATTACTTGTTCAACTCTTTCCTATTAGACTGAGCGCCGATAATTGGTTAGTTTCCTACCCAATTGGTGGCACTCTACTACTTACCAGCTGTAGCATTTCACACTTTTTTAGGGGGCTTTAGATACTAATTTCTTATTGCAAAAGTACCCTGATGGTCACACTACCTCCCTTTCTTTGTCGGGGCCATCCGTTGAGAACTTACAGCAAACACGGTTCCCGATCGGTATTTCGTAATTCTCATTATTCAATTCTGGGTACTCCTTTAACAAAAGTGGTACGAGGACCAATATGAGAATGACTGAAAATTAATTAAATCACTGTAATTAATGAAAAAAAGTCATATACCTTAATTGTAAGCTCTCATTTATGGTCATAACCATTATACGTATTTACATCCAATTCTTCGATGATGTGGCACCGAGTGTACAGGAATAATCGGGTCCTTTTCCACTTTGTTCTACATCGTAACGCGAGAAGTTACCAGGAATTCATATTCTATCTTATTTGTTTTGTAGTGGGTGCCTTTCTAAAGGTATCATACAGCTAGGTGTGAAGTAGAAAATTTGTATTTCCCATATGTTATACCTAACACCAGCACCGAACGGGACCTTCCGAATTTCTTCATTGATGCCCTATGTTTTTTATATGTTTTTAGAACCACTATAACCAGCTCCCGTGAAATTTTATATCTTTTCGTTTTGTTGCGGAATTTACGCCCCATAGGACCATCGTCGAATTATTATAAATGGGTGAAGGTTAGCCCACTTTTATACCTTGTAATCACATTGTATTAAATACTACTCATAAATCTATCACCTTCATCACGTTCCACCAGTATCTCATCTAGCTTTTACGCTTTGATTTTGTTTCCCAGTAAGCGATTCCACCGCCTGCAAACGTGTCCCCACCATGCGCTATACGTTATCTTTCCAACATTGTTTGGTATTCGGCCTCGTGTTTACAGGCACCTTGATGCATCATGAAGTTACGGCACACCCCCATTCGCTATCCTTGTCAACGGATACTGGAATACAGTCGTTGTTCCGCCGCCAACCCAGTCCTAATATTATATGGACTCGGAGCTTCTTGAATGGTGCAATCAAAATAACAAAGAGCACTGTTGATGATGGGGCCAAGGGCGCAAGCACCGCAGTAGCAAGTTCCAGCAAAGCGGGAACCTCAGCCAGAACTGCTGCTGCGTCAGATTCACGAGCATTGGTACCTTCCCAAAAACCTCCTTCATCGTCTTCTCCACCTGGTAGTGCCGGTGCTCCACGAGCTCCCACTGGAAGTAACCCTCCTCCCCAAAAAAACCCGTCAGCACCCAACGCGCCAGCGAGTTCCGGCGGGGATTTACCCAAAGGCATACCGAACGAAGTGGCGAAAACGGGAATAAGCGGAGGTAAAGCGGCGGCAATAGGAGCAGGAGGAGTAGCAGCAGGTGGACTAGGTGGGTACGCCATAGGCCATAACGACGGTGCTAAGACTGCACAAGACTTCCCCGTTAATCAACAATAACTACGCAAGTTGTAATCGAGAACGCACCCTTTTCATAACTATCGTATTTCAACTGCCGTTATTTTCAGCATCATTTAGCGTATATTGCCCTGGTTTTTCTTGCGAAATATTGTATTATGTTTTCACGTTTTAGCAGTTTCCCTCAAAACTGTTGATGTCAGCCACTTTTCACTATTGGGAAAACTTATATTTCATCAGTAAATATGCAGTAGTTTTCACTATCACTATGATAAACCACGCTCAGAATCTATCCCGTGTCCTTATGTTACATCCAAGGTCATCCCCGAGTAGCCAAAATGCAGATCAAAAGTAGAGTAAATTCATTGGTCTATAGTCCGCCGCAGTGTCATCCCAGGCACTGCATATTGAGTCTAGAATATAGTGTTGGTAAAATAAGAATGTGCCTGAACACATTGTGGGGAATGATAGGCTCTCTGCTGCACTGCCATGGGGGAAAGGCCTAGGTGTGCGGAGCTCCGTCATAAGCATTCGTTGAAATTATTACGTATTCGCTAACATTAAACTGATGTTGCAATGGGTACTGTTGGGAGAACTCAGGAGAAAAGTATAAGATTGTTGTGAGCTTTAATAATAGTTGGTGTATTAGGTGGATGAAGGTGGTCACCTGCTACTACAACTACAACTACAACTACACCGCAAATTGATCATTATGGAGGATGGATACAATTGTAATGTAGCAATCGGATCTAACCACACGGAAGCTTTCACAGCAAGAATCCACAATAGTGGAAAGAGAATATTCACATACCATCACAGAGATATAGGGAATACCTGATACACTTCGCTTTACTAAGAAAATAACCTGTACTGAATACCGAATATACAAAGTAACGTATAAATTTAAGAGTAAGCTTTGAAATGCGTTCAGAAGCAAGGCTGGCCTATCTACTATCGATCATCAGGACTGCTACAGGCAGTTTGAAGGTAACACATATAGGTTAGTATGCTATGTACTTGTTAGTGGTTGCATTTTTTACTGCAGTGGAATTGAGGAAGGACAAATTAACGAGGATTTTATGAAATAACTATCCTCAAGTATATTTATTCGTATTTTACCAGAGGAACCAAATGGTTGAGGGATAGATCCTGCTAGTTAACCAATGTACCCTAATGAAGTGACTTGGGGGATTTACGTAGGAATTTGTATGTGTGATGTTTTGTTTCGTCAAGGCCTCTCGCTATGTGGGTCTTTATTAAGTTTGACAACCAGACATGGAATTTTTCCTTTTTGTTATAGGGAAACCGGAAAGTTCCTTGAGGTATGTGTAATCCTTGATGTAGCCAGGATACTACAATGTAATTTGGGTGACTGGGGCTATTCCCGAGGTTGAATTTGCCTGGATATCGCTCCTGTTACATCTTATCCATAGCGAAAGGAGGTAGCACATTGTCGTGATCTGGCTGCAACAAGTGTCAATTTTTTGATCGTTTGGTTTGCTTTGAAATCTGGTTTTCTGTCCAATTTTTATTCATGTTTATCAGTCCTTATTTTAGTACTTTTATGTTTGTCTGTTTCTCCATAGCGAGTATACCTTAATTCTGCCATGGGATTTCGCTGATAATATTAGGTGGAATCCGCTTTTTAAAAACTAGAAAGCCATAGCCATTATTTTCGTCACGTTGGAATAGTCTATTTTCTGCTTAACCTTACCTTTCAAAATGAGTTCACTTTCATAGCTTGGATTGCTATTCCTGGACTTCAATCGGGTACTTGATATTTCCCCTGTCGTTCCTTGTAGAAAACATGCTCTGCGAGGTCATCCTGCTAACACTGGCTTGCTCTAGAAATAAACAACCATGGACAAGGGGAATTTGGTTGCATGAGAGATGTGTAGCATAAAATATAACAGAGCCATGTACTCACATGGGATGGAAAATATTAAAGATTGCCAAATTATTAAAACAAGTGAGTATAAAGGGAAAGAAGAGGAAAGTGAGTACATTGTGTACCAACCCTGAACTAGTAAAAAAAAGGTCAGGTCCAACTCACCGGCTACAGCACCAGATATACCAATTGTAACAACTGGTGAGTTCCTTTAAGCGAGCACCATCCTGTGCCGGTCCAACAGATTCTACGGAGTGTATATTCACGATTATCTCAACAGTACTACCAGAAACATTACATACGAAGAGTATCTCATTCAATTTATGAGTATTGGCACGAACAAAAACCTCTTCCACTTCTATGCGGTGATGTTGACTAAGGCCAGACCCAACACTAAGAATCGTATGGATGAATACTGCTTAACATAACCACCGTCCCCGATCCATGCTGTATAATTCCCAGTTACGAAAGTGGCTAGGTCTGAATGCTGCTGTGTAAAAGGAATCCGAGCACCAGTACAAATAAATTTCTGAGAACCACTCAGACGAACGTAATGAGTGAAAAATTGTGAACAGCCGGTTGAAAAAAAAACACATGTATCGTAATCCTTCGAAATACAGTAACTAGAATTTGTTGCATTGACTATTCAAGAATAAACAGGTTCCTTTTCTATCCGCTGTGCAGCGTAATAAACCAAGCTATTTTACAATGTTTATGATTGCTGTAGCTAACATTTTACGTTGAATGGATACATTTCCATTTTTATCCAATGTGATTTTAACATTTCAGGGGCTATCATGTATAAAGTATGTTTCTCGTATATGTCATGCCCAATACCGGTACCGAACGGGACCTTCCGAATGTCTTCATTGATACCCTCTGTTTTGAATATGTTTTTTTTTTGAATCACAATAACCAACCCCCGTGAAATTTTGTATCTTTTCGTTTTGTTGCGGAATTTACGCCCCATAGGACCATCGTCGAACTATTATAAATGGGTGAAGGTTAGCCCACTTTTATGCCTTGTAATCACATTGTATTAAATACTACTCATAAATCTATCACCTTCATCACGTTCCACCAGTATCTCATCTAGCTTTTACGCTTTGATTTTGTTTCCCAGTAAGCGATTCCACCGCCTGCAAACGTGTCCCCACCATGCGCTGTACGTTATCTTTCCAACATTGTTTGGTATTCGGCCTCGTGTTTACAGGCACCTTGATGCATCATGAAACTACCGCACGCCCCCATTCGTTGTCCTTGCCAAACGATGCTGGAAAGCAGTCGTTGGTCCGCCGCAATTTAGGTCTAGCTGCAGCGCAGACTATTTCGAAATTAAAAAATTCCCTCATGCAAGTATCATCCAGAATAAGGGGTGCTCCAGCTGGATCTTCTGCAGCAACGAATGGCGGCAGTCAAGCAGCAGCTCGAGGCGGAAGTACCGCAGCAACGAATGGCGGTAGTCAAGCAGCGGCTCAAGGGGGAAGTAC
>JANBPY010000218.1:0-13601 GCA_027577015.1 Dispira parvispora
CCAACTCTTACCAGCCAGATATAGCACATAGGGATGCAAAAAGGGTTTGGCGCTGTACTCTTCACCGAGTTGATGTAAGAGCTTGTCCAAGTTGGACAACTGGCGCAGTCGACTGGCCACACGTGGGGACAACGGCTGTTGCTGCTGCTTGGCGGTGGCCATCTGAAACACGTGCATCAGACAAATGATCTTGTGCTCGGGAGAACACTGGGCATGGGCGACCACTTCGGTGACTTTGGTGAATGCCCCCGAGGACAGCTCGGTCCGTGACATCAGCTGACTCAGCAGCATAAAACCTACTAGCACCAGATCTTCGCTAGAACTCATACCGAGTTCGAACACATAAGGAAGGTACATGTGTACTTGGTGTTCGTTGAGGATAGGAGTGGCCATCAGCAGGTTGAGCAACAACGATAAGTAAAAATTGGTCTGGGTACGGTAACGGATCCCGGCATTTTCAGCACGCATCAACGACTTGTGGACGAGACCCAGCAGATCCCGGTTTTTCTTAAATATCTCTGCCAGGGCTTTGGGAGACATGTTGATATTTTCATGCTGGTAGGGCGCTAGAAAAGCCCAAATGGAGCGATTATGAACCTTAAAATCGATCAACTTGCACAGTCGCATAAACTGACTGGTGCCATAGTAGGGAATGAATGCCAACAGGATTTGCTCGGCATTAAAGTCTTGAATACGGAAACGACGAATGAGCCACTCCAAAACTCGACTAGTGGGGCTGATAAGAAAATGAGGGGCCAAGTGTTCCAAAAACCGACCTAGAGTCTTGTCCAGTGCATCGTTTTCCGCTTTGGTAAGTTGCACACGGTCAGTACTCTTGCAGAGGGGGGAGAAAAACTCGCTTTCGAAGTCTTTCAGGGTTGAATCCAATTGTACCAACTCTTCAAACCCTGTGTGACCAAGGTTGTATATCGTGTCCGAGTCGATATCCGCCGCTTCCCGTTCAGAAAAGATAAACGACGGTCGGGTTTTCTTGAAAGCAAGATTGACGTCCGAGACGTCCTTTATCTTTCTGCGTAATTGTTCGAGCAACGACATGTGGAATAATACCAACTCGTGCAAAACAAGGGAAAGGAATTCGTTACTTTTGAAGTTTTCTGAATAAAGAAAATGTTAATAATAGTAAACCGCAGCAATGACTGACTAAAATGTAATAAAAAAAAGCCGACAACAACACAGTAATAGCACATTCGGCTAGACTTTATTAAGTGACCTCAAAACTAGTGTTTCTCGCTCGAAAAAAAAATCATGGATCAGTGCGTTTTTACATTTTTTTTTCCAGATTTTTGACATCCAAAACTGAGGAGAAAAAAAAAGAGCCATTTTCAATCCAACAAGAAATGCACGTGACCTTACTCTTCAGGCCTAGGAAAGGAAAAAAAATGAATTATGTCATCCACAGTCCGTCTTGAATGGTAAAATTCTACAGTGTAAGCCATTTCCTGGACATAGCTGATACCATCACTCTTCAAATATAATATTGGGCTCCGAATAATCATCAGGATATACGAATTTAATAGAGAATTAGGTTCATCAAGGTTAGTCCAAATCATCATCAACACGAGTTATCTCATTACATCATATTCGATCAGCATTGTGAATGGCCATCATTTACTAGAGATGAGAGGTTCACCGCTAGGTATTTTTTTTCAACCACCCTATTGGCTCTTGTAGACACTCTGCCGATTACCACTCTTGGGGGCAAGATTGGAACGAACCACGCCTTGGTTAAGTTCGGGTTTGATCTCCAAAGTATCGTAAGGCCGGGCTGACCTATTGTCACCTTGAGCTCGCTTCTTAGTCTTCTTCCGACTTTGGAATTGTTTAGTATCGGCGGGATCCACGTCCGCTACGGAGCGGGCATTAGCGTAATCGAATGGAGCAAATGCAGCGGGGCTCTCGCCCTCCACTGGAGTGGATACGCCCGAGTTTGCACCCGTGGAAGGGTTGGAATTACTCGACTCCGTCTTTTTACGCTTGGACCGACGCGATTTTTTACTTTTGGCGGGAGCGACCACTTGATCCTCTGATCCCTTACCAAATGTCGACTGCAATAGTTCAGGTGCCTTATCCAGAGTAATATTGTCCTTTACCGCACTGGCTTGGTCGGAGATGGTCGCGGCAGTTGAGGAGGGGGGTCCTGCACTCTTCTGGAGAACTTCTGACACCACGAATAGCTTTCGCTCAGTAGACACCGGGGATGCCACCTCCCCGGCATCTCCTTGTTCCGTATTTTGTTCTTGCTCACCAAGATTATTGGTTGTGCCTTTTACCATGGTCTGGGGTTGAGAGCTAGCCAAGGCCCAGCCGCCATCCTCAGTGGTAACGACGTCCTCGGGGATCATCACGTTACCGACTAATAGACTAGATTCAATCTCCTCCACGATTTTCCGAGAGGACTGAGTTGGCAATCCGCGTGTCCTTGCCGACTTTTTCTGTGCGGTGGGGATGATTCCACAGGATCCCAACGCGGCTAAAAGGGAAGATCGGGCGGCTAAGATTTCCGCACCGCTATTGTGGTCCATGGCGACCTGAGAATCCAGGAGGGCTTCCGAATCAGCGCCCAATTCTTCCACTTGTCCACCTACCTGTTCCACCAGCTCCTCCAAGGTCAGTTGGTCATAGGGTGCATCTGATCCCTTGGACTCTGGTTCGTTTTCAAAACGTACGTGGGTAGCAGTCGCCATGGGTGGTTCCGCAGCAGATTCGGTCTGAACCAACGGGTTCTTCATCCGTGTTGAGGCGATTAACACCGCCAGATCTGCGGCATACATACGTATCAGCGGAGGAGTTGGATTGCAACAGCCGAGTAATTTGGAAGCCTCTGTGGGCATTTTGTTAGCCAAAATGCGTAACATATGACCCGGTAACACATAGCGAACACTTTCGTCCTCCTCCCGGGCTATCCGATCACGCCAAGCGTGAATTTCCCGAAACACCGCAAACTGCTGACGGTTCATTACCCCCTGGTAACGTTTGAGGGCTCGTCGCCAACCATTCTCCCCTTCACCGTATTTCGAGTCGTATCTTTCCTTGACAAAGGTTTTCTTAGCCGTTTCCCCAGACAGTTTGTGGGTCAGGCGCATAAACGGGAACGTGGTGACTTTCTTATCTTCCGCTGCTTCCAATTCTTTCACCTGCTGCGCAATGTAAGGGTCAGTGGTTTCTGTACAACCTAGGAGTTCCATGCGGAGCCGATCAAAGATATACAACAAAAAATGCGTATCCGATTGGGCGTACGACAGCATCTCCTGGGGCAAAGGTCGGATTCTCCAGTCCGCCAGCTGATAGCGCTTATCCGCGGTAAAGTCGCAAAACCGTTGGAGCAGGAAAGCTAGTGAATGGTGTGGATAACTGAGCACTTTGGTAGCGTGATAGGTATCAAAGAGCCCTACCACGTACACCCCAAAGTCACGCTGCAGCCACTTGATGTCCGACTCCGCCCCGTGGAACACTTTTACAATGCGAGGGTTCGTAAATATGCGGTTCAATTTCCATATGTGTTCCCGTAGGACCAGTGTATCCACTAAAAAGTCCTCACCACGGGTGCTGATTTGCATTAAACAGACAAACCCTTGGAAGGATCGCAGATTGTGGTGTTCTAAATCCACGGCCACTTCAGTCACCTGGGTTAGCTTATCCACCAGTGTATCCAATTGGGCTTCAGTACTGACCCATTGGGCGGAGGTACTCTCCAACGGCGAACATGGGGTGGGATCCTGGGACTCAAAGAGCGCCGGTGAAGGGTCACTGTGGAGAATTTCATAGGTGTAGGGATTAGGCAAGGTGACTTGCTGGTCTTCGGACGGGGCAGACGACGTACCTGGTGCCTTCCATGTGCGAGATTCTTCCAGAGAAATCAGAGCGTTATCCTTGTGCCGAATTTTCCACTCAAAGGGAGTATTCGGGGAATTGTCGACCTGGTCCTTGAAGCTTAGCTGAGGGCGGGAGATGTTCTGGGCGTGAATCAATTTGTAATCCAGTCGGCCAGCCCCTCCAGACTTGTGCACCGTAGTAACAATGGGACGGGACTGCTTCAGCCGCTCTTCCATTTCGGTAGTTTTTCGCCCACCGTGGTGTATAGCATCAATTGTGGTGTCGACCCGCTCTAACAAATTGTCCGTCACGTCAGTTATCGCTTGGTAATCTCCGGTTACGTCCTCCACGGTTTGAAAATTGCGTATCGGTTCCGTAGCAGCACAGCCGGCAACCCGATTGCCCAATTTCAGTAGGTCTGCGGTGGCGACATCCAGCTGGTCCGAAAAGTCACCGTCCATGGTCCGATAAAAGGACAGATCCCGGGTGGGGATCTTGTTACAGGCCTTGGTAAGGCGGACTAGCGACGTAAAGAGATTCTTAGAGAATGCGTCAAACTGTTGGAGAGGGTGAGGTGGTGCCCCACTCTCTGTTGACTTGGATGAAGAATCGGTCATTTTCGTTTAGGAAAACAACAAGGTACGGTATTGCAAAAAAAAATAACAAGCAGGAAAGATTCAGGCCACGTCTTCAACGTGAGGTAGAGGACTTCTGGATATTCTTAATAAAATGCATTAAATGGAAATCAAAGTGGCACCCATAGAAGACCAACCTGGCAAATTGCGACAAACGGTAGACTATGCCGTTCATTAACAGAACCATTAACAAAGGCAAATTTATGGCACAAGTGGAATTGGAAAAATTTCATAGCTCGAGTCTTTTTTTTTTAAGTTGGTCATGTACGCTTCAGCTGAACGATACATGAAAAACCACCACACGTGATTTAGTCCTCCCTCTGAGTACACTTGGCACCAATCTTGCAAGACAAACCTCATTGCGGAAATCTAAAGAGCCAGTCAACAAGCCCATGTCCAACGAAGTGGCTGCAATTCCTACCGATTTTTTTATTTATTTTCAATTCAGGAGCCACTGCTTCTTACCCCACGAATGTGATTAATTCCCCTATATTGTTCTCTCGCCATGCCGCTACCATGTTCAGACCATTGTGGTTGCGTCGTTGGGTCCACAGCGCAGTAGGGGATACCCATCCTCGCCGCCATGTCGTTGGTTTCGACGCGCTCAGTAAATCTTTCCTTAAATACCGCGAAAGTAAAGGCTCTTTGAAGGACAGCAAGGAACAACCAGTGTCGGAGAACACACCATTGTCTACACCTGAGATCATCACACAGCGTCGCAATCTCGCCCCACGGTTTGCAAGGTTGTTAGGACTGACCACCGACCTTAACCAACTCTGGACGCTCTTTTACCAACTATATAGGGCTCGCCAGGAGCGGCGCATTGCACCGGGTGACTGGAGAAAGTGGTATCGGTTGGCCACTACCCGGGCTGCCACCATGCGCCCCCCGACATTAAAAATTCCCAATCTATGGCCCACCATAGATTCTGACGACCCCTCCCCTTTTGATAATGAACAGGAGGCTGATAAGGATAGCCCTATCTCCCGGTATACCGGCTGGCCACAAGAGATAACCGCTTTAGTAGCCATCCGATGGCTTTGGACCTGTCCCCAGTCAAGGGAGATTCTACAACAAGCAGTCCCTACAGCTTGCCAAGGGCATACATTTACTCCACTTTCTCAACATGTTTCCGTATCTGTAGAATCGCGGACACTCGAAATATCGAAACAGACAGCCCCAACATCGATTCAACAGGCCGATTACGACCTTATTGCTACCCAGCTCATTTCTCATGGACTGTTAGACGAAGCCTGGCTCACCATATGGGTTGCTCACCGACTAGAATTCCGCCTTCCCGTGCACACCATACAAGCATTCTTTGTGGCATGCCATGAGAAACAAAATGCCACTAGTGCCCTCCGTGCGTGGTTGAACTTGCAAGCCTGGTCCTTTTATCCTCTAGACTCCCGCATTGCTACACTGCTGGTGGAAAGCCTCGCCTTAGCCAGTGAGCAAGCGACTCCAGGGACCATAGTTAATGAGTATGGTATCCCAATTGATCCCGCATGGGATTACACCATTAACCATCAGTACGACGGAGATCTAGTAGATGTTGCCGCAAGTTATTATCGCGCACTTACCGATCGAGGAGTTCAGTTTCCACCCTCTACACCGGTGGCATTTATCACGGCCTACGCACTACAAGGCAGCGAACAGGGTGTGACAAACTGGTACCAGCGACTACAGAAAAGTCCTCGCTGGTCCACCCAACCGTGGTTTCAAGACCACGGTGTGGATATCATCACGGGATTGGGTCGTGTGGGACAGTGGCAAACATGCCTCCAACTAGTTACGGAGAATCAACGCAAAGGTCACCGGATAAGCAAGTTACTAACGGAGGCCGTAGTGGGGGCTTTACGGCGGGCAGGTCAGTACCAAGAAATTATGAATTTACAAGAATTCTCAGCCGAAAGCCTTCCCCAGTGGACCCTTAACACCGCTATTGATGTTCTACATGCCCACGCCCATACTAACCGTTCCCGTGAAGGAATCGCCCTATGGGAACGGTTGATGGTTACACGTCCTCGCTTCACACTTGCGCAGTATAACAATCTCTTCCCCATACTGGCGCGTCTCTACGGTGGTCCCCAAAGAGTGTGGGTACTATACCGGGATATGTGTCTGAGCGGGGTGGGTACTACCCTCAGTACGTACCACACTCTCTTTGATATTGGTTTGCAATACTTGGACCTCCCCGCCACTAGGATGGTGTTCCCCAAGCTACCTCGCGAATTACGTCGGGCTCATATCCCCTACGATGTACGACTCGCCAACCAATGGCTAGAGTATTTGGTCCGTACCGATCAAACAGCTCAGGCCATTAAATGGATCGAGACGATGCTTGGACAACCGTACGCCCATCCAAACCATCTTAGTTTTTCGTGCATTATTCGCCATCTATGTGACAAAGAGCAGGTTCGCGATGCTGTCAATTTTCTTCCATTAATGCGAAATTATATGGTGGAGCCCACCGTGGAACTAATCCTAATGATTCTGCGGCAGGCCTGTACTCAAGCCGACCACCAGGCGGTACTGGCTTTACTGCGATATGAGCTTCCTTGCGATGACACCCGGTGTAGTGGGGACTGGCTAGACTGGATAGCGGAATTTGTTCATGGTGTGCGAGTAGCTGAGGGTAAACATCAGGGATGGAAGAGGCACATAGATTCGGTTATCTGCACCAAATTTCCTCATCTGGAACTACGGTGGCGACAGCGGTTGGCCAAAATGCCCTGAGTTACACCCCTGGTGCTACACTACTGACATCTACAAATCATGTAAACAACCAAAACTTCCTAGAAACCTGATTTTACGAATGATATTATAAGACTGAAGACTAAGGCGATTTCAGCCGTAGTCTAAAATATAGTGTAAATCTTGAATATTTTTTTATTAACTGCATAAACTTTGGTTTTTTTTTATGCCTCGAAGTACATTTCTATTACAAACCGAAGCTCAACGATTGATCCGTCAATCTTAAAAATGACCTTGCCCAAATAAGCTCGATTTTCAATCACGTGTACTGTCTATGAGTAGTAATTTTTTTTTATTTTTTGCTGCTGCAATTCTGTTAAATTCTCACAACCACTATTACATGTGGGTGCATGTTTCTTTTTCATGTTCATTGGAAATGGCTAGAGGTTGAATTTTCTGAAATTTGTATTATTAACATGTCTATGAATATTTACCGGCAAGCGGCAGACGTGTTAGACCACTTGAAATCACGTTCCGGCAGTGTCAAGGGGCTTACGATTGGCAATGCCAAAGTTCTCCCACAACAGCGACGGCCCTTGTATGCTCTAGTTTGCGAAACCCTTAAATACTATGCAGCCCTAGCGTATTTGGTCGATACGACCTGCTTTTTGGAACGGGAGCCCCGGCTGCAAGGCTCGGTAACCCTAGCCCTGGTACTAGTTCACGACACGATTTTTAGCCGCCGTGGAGTTACCCAGATACCACCAGGTTGGATGCGGAATGTAATGAAAAAAATACATCCCGAGTTGCAAGCCGCGTTAGAAAAAAGAATGGCCTCGCAACAAGTCACCAGTAAGGAAGAACTACAAACGGAAGTACACGGGGCCACCGATACCATCCCACGTTATGTGCGAGTGAACCTTTTGAAAACCACTGTACATGACGTAGCGCAACACTTTCAGTCGGAGGGATACAACTTGGTACCCACCTCGGACGCACCGGAAACACTATTACCCCGGTCATTCTTTTACGATCAACATCTATCGGATCTGCTGGTATTTCCTCCCAAAACCGATCTGCACGCTCATCCGCTTTACCTCAGCGGGGATATCATCCTGCAAGACAAAGCGTCCTGTTTTCCGGCAACGGTGCTGGCTCCCCCAAAGGGTAGTACAGTTATCGATGCATGTGCAGCTCCAGGCAATAAAACCAGTCATTTGGCCAGCCTGATGGAAAACCAGGGGAAGATATACGCGTTCGATCTGGATCGGCGTCGGTTAAAAATTCTGGAAAAACTGACCAATACGGCAGGCTGCCAGATCATCGAAACCCAATGTCAGAGTTTTCTGGACGTAGACCCTCAAGACCCGGCTTACCAAGCTGTAGAATACATCTTGTTAGATCCGTCCTGTTCGGGTTCGGGAATTGTCAGTCGTTTAGACTATTTGGTGGACGGATTCGCAGCCGCGGAAGACCGCCGTTTGAACAAGCCTGTATCTGATCCGACCGCCAGACTGCAAAAGTTGGCCGAATTTCAATACACCATGATCTGCCACGCTCTTCGTTTCCCTAATTTGAAGCGTTTGGTGTATTCTACCTGTTCGATTCACCAACTGGAGAATGAGGACGTGGTAGCCCGTGTACTAGCAACGCACCCAACGGTGGCGTTGTGTGACCGATCGGGTGTCCTTCCTACCTGGCACCGGCGTGGCGTACCGCTGACGCAGTCGTCAGACACACTCTCTTCTACGGAAAAGCACGGTCTGTCTGAACAAGACGCAGCGTGTCTCGTTCGTTGCTTGCCTTCGAAGGATTCTACGAACGGATTTTTTGTGGCGTGTTTTACCCCAAAGGCAGGCACCACAGCGAGTGAAGTAAATGTTGACCTAGAATCAACTTCCCCTGTAACACCTGAACCTTCCCTAACACGTAATCAACCGAACGCTGTTATTCCATCTACCACTACACCACCTGTGTCCACACCCGGGGCAACCCAAGTAAAACGCAAAGCGGTTACTATGGTCCAGCCTACCAAAGGAAAGAAATTCCGGCGGAAACGAGTGGCAAACAAGCCGATAACGGCAGGGTAGATTCTTACGCTATAAGTAATACCTTTGATTAACATGGTGTTCGTAATGACCTCGACTTAAAAATAAAAGTATCACTGTGGTTAAATCATATTTTCCAAACTCTGGATTTTTTTTTCCTTTGGATATCTGCCAAAAGTAGCTTTATTAAACGAA
The DNA here is from genome assembly GCA_027577015.1 of Dispira parvispora. Taxonomy (NCBI): domain Eukaryota; kingdom Fungi; phylum Kickxellomycota; class Dimargaritomycetes; order Dimargaritales; family Dimargaritaceae; genus Dispira; species Dispira parvispora. The sequence continues at coordinate 9,410 of JANBPY010000218.1, forward strand.
AATCCCTATAGGTGAAAAAAAGGACTCCTACCGCTAGTATTTCAAAAGGATTAATCGATGGCTGGTTTGGGGGCAATACTAATCAACCAAGCTTTCGCCTGATCAATATCATTATTAGCTTCCATCAAAGCCTTCACAAGCCATTCTTTTGGGTAGGTCAATTCTAATGGTGCCTTTGTCGGCTTTCCCTCGGCGCCATCACCGGGGTAAATACTTTTCCGGTCCGGAATAGAGTGCTGTGGGAGAAGAGCCTGCCGGGCATCGTGATCCAGTACTGGCACCAATAGCGCACGCTGGGACGTTGACTCGTCCACACAAAAGTAAAGCCAGGGGGCTGAATTCTCTCGATTGGGGACTACTGCTGGGTCACTTAACCATCGAGCGAGCGACTGAATAAAAGGACCTAGATGAAGTGCGGCACTGGTGGGATCTAATTTTTTACCGGTAGCTGTGGAACACATTGTAGTATTATGACACCACGCATGACCGCAGCCTTGGGTAAGTTGGCGATGGTAGGTGAGGGCAACACGCTGCAAGAGCTTTTTGTGACCAGGGTCGAGATTGGACGTCCAATAGGGGCCGAAACAGGTGGCACATAATTGAAGGACATTGGCACTAGGGCCTTCAACCCGGGGTCGTACACAGTTGGCATTGCGACAGATCCGGAAGGGCAGAGGCTGATTTTGCTGTCGAACCTTGTGCAGCTGGGCGTGGACCGCCATATCCTTGAGTTTTATGGGTTGGTGACATTTGATGCAGTCGATAGTGCGGTTCCCACAATACGCTTCGTGTTCACGGAGATTCCGTAACCGGTCTTGTGGGGTGGGGCCCGGTGGACCTTGTTCCGCCCATGTGTGACAGTACCGACAGATGATCATGTGGTGCGGGCATTCCGTACGCCGGTGCAATGCAAACTGAGTAACATCGTCACTGGTGAACCCACATCGGCAAGTCCGAGATTGGTGTCTAAGAAAGTTATGCTTGTACTTGTCTTGTAGAATACCCACATACTCACATCGTTCGCAGTGCCAGTGGGTGTCAAATTGCTCCCCCCGACGTAGGGTTTGGCCACATTTGGTACACTGTAGGTTGTTACGGGCGCAAAAGCTGTGATGTAGTGTAAAACTCTGTTTAGGGACGTGAGCTTGGCACAGAGGACACGTTTCGTATCCTTCTGGGGGAGAAATTTCGGAGGGTAATCCTTGACTTGGACCACCTACCGTATTGGAAGACGTACTAGGAGCTGTAGTGCTCACATTTAACCGAAACTCATTCTGCAGTTGATCCAGAGCCTCCACGCTGATGCGAAATTCACCGCTGGGGTTGGTAATAGTATCTGGCTCCAATACCACCTGTCGAGTTGGACCTGGTCCGAAATCCGCCAAATAGTGATCCTCATAGGTGGCGGCAGAGTCTTCGCCGATTTGGACGAGCAAATCCACGTCCCCCTGTATTATCTCCAGTGAAATATATACCTTTTGCAAATTTCCTTGGGCTCGGTACAGCCATTCGCGAGTCTCGCCGGGCGCTACTTCGCTTGTAACGGGGGAATCCAATGAAAGGTAGGACAATTTGTCATTGTGAGTTAAATCTATGGATGATAACACATGCGGCTGATCAGTCTTCGCTCCATCCTCTTGAAACGATTCAATATCCACCTCGATATCCGTATCCACCACGGTCACTGCGGGTTCCGGTTGCAAATCCACTACTAGAAACCGTAAAGTGAGTTTGCCATACTGGACGGCCAAAGTTTCCCCTACGGTGAGGGTAGTAAAATGGGCCCGCAAATGGGACTCGAACACGGATCGGAAGTCCCGAATGACACGGTACTGGGCATCTAAAGGTCGGAAACGCGCGCCCGTGGCTTTCGGAAGGGTAACAAGAGTTACATCGACCTGTTCTCCGGGGTTTACCCCCAACGAATCTAGCACCCACTGTGGCGCCATGAATAAAGTGGACTCTGCTGAACTCTCAGTGGGTCCGGTCTGACAAACTTGCGATTCTTGAGATAATGTGGTCAGCTGTTCGTCCGCTGTGAATTCCTCTACACCGGCGCACACGGAATTCCTATTTTCCGGATTTACCAAACGAAACGTTAAGGGTTGGGGAAGTTCCCGGTTACTGTTACCGTTTCCACTGTCCCACATGGTTGTGGACCGCAAAAATTCTGCTGGACCCGCACGGTTGGTCCGACCGAACAACAGGTGTTCCAATACGGACACAGGTAAAACTAACCGGTCCGTTTGGTTAAGGTCTTTTGTGGTCCCTACCGAAGCCTGGGAAGAATGCGGGTACACATGAAACCTACCCGAAAAATGTGGCACGTCATGACGATCTCCCATGGTAGTCTAGAGGTTGTAAAGGCTTAAAACGGGCACAAAGCGTGGATGGTTACAGAGCAGGGAAGTAGGATTGAAAATATATATACGAACCTGGGGAAGGTTGCTAACTTTGTTTTGTCATAAACTAGCATGCTAAACGAGCTGTACATTCTGTAACATCATACGTGAATAACGAAAAGTTCCTGGTCAGTTTTGGGCTTTTGGGAAGTGCCCAGCGTATGAGTACTTGATTATAATGCAGGCTACGGCATACCTGCTTACAAATTGGCTGTGTTAAATTTCGGGTTTGTAGCGAATTGTCTGTCATCTGACCCTTCAGCCGCTTACTAAACAACCCCATCAACAGTTTTTCTAGGGCGTGAACCAGTGAACACCCCTGCTTCACCATTAGTATAAACGTTTTCTAGGTACTCACAGGGTGACTAGGTAAATTGAAATTATTATACCAGCGCTACTACCAAAATACCACCTACACATTTATTTTTACAAACCAGGACAAGTACAAGGCTACATTTTCTACGATGGTAACATTGGGCAGTGACTAGTGGCCTAGTGGAAGGAGATGTTAATAATAATGGAGAAATACTACGCCAATGGTATCTTCTACCCACGAAATTCTGCCCAATTTCTCTAAAGCACGGAAAATCGAGATTGTGGAGATGTGGGAGGCATTACCCATCCATTCATTAAAATCTATTCACCGCGTGGCGTTGGGCGGGTAATCTTGGGCGTGTTGGGCATTCGACGGAAAAGCAAAACAATGATCCACTGACAGTGTACCCCGGTAAAAGAGTTGGGTACTGGGAAGGCATTCCATAGTACGGCGGATGGTCCTTCGGTTAGTCACTCGAGAGGGAGAAGTGAGAGCCAGCATTCGTTCCAGGTAGCGCTGAATTTGTTGGGCAGTAGTGGCTTCGGCCTTGGAAGGAGTCAGGCCATCGGAGTCTTCGTCAATAAGTCGCTGGGCTTGGTGTTGTTCCAGCTGTGCCACAAGTTTGGCATTACGTTGCAGCCATGAATTGACATCCTGTTGGTGACTTGCGTCGGTGGTTGTGCTATCGCTGGTATCGCATGGATTCAGCGACGAAAGCAGGTGCTCAACGTCGATACCCATATCGTTTAACAACGCATAGTCCAGATTTGCGTCGTGTTTTGCCACATCTGGTTCCGTTTGATATTTTTGAATTACTTTTTCGAGTTCCTCCGAGATAGAAACCTCACTGCCACCTGTTAGTTCTTCAGGCTCTCTTGCTTTTGTGGAAGCTGCTTTGGGTTGACGTTCTCCAGCCAAGCATAATGGAATATCACGGACCCCCAATGTAGCCTGACTACTGTCAAACATTGGAAAACACGAACTATACGCACCGTAATTTAAGGGACGAGGGGCCTTGGTTGAAGCTCGTGAATGTTTAACAACACGAACGGGTCGGGGTCCCCGTCCATCAGCGTCGACAGCCCCCAACCGCGGTACTGCGGCAGGGTCTAAAGGTACCGCTGGGAACAAGGTGAGTGTATCCAGCGTTTCGCCTACGGGCAGATCTTCCTTTGGCAGTACGTCCACAGCATTTGAAAAGAGGTAACCCGATGGTGTAGAGCGCATCAATGCGAGGCGTTTGAACGGATTGTGGCGTGTTTGTCCCGACATGGAGGATGTGGACAGGGAAGTATCGGGACCTGTAATGGAATGGTGGGGATTTAAAGGTATCGGCTGTGACAAGAGCGCTGTTCCCAGTTCCCAAAACTTACTCAGGGTTTCGCGAGATGTGGGATTTTTCTCTGTGTAGTACTCGTACAGTTCATCGAAATCCTTCTACACTCCACCCGTCATTCATGGTTATCAAGTGTTA
>JANBPY010000219.1:0-13595 GCA_027577015.1 Dispira parvispora
CCCGCTGGTATCATAATCAAGGCAGTCTGCCCATCCCTCGTTCCCTCCGCTACTCCGTTTAGCTTCCCAGAAGCCATCAAAAGTCTTGACCATGCCCAGTTTCTATCACTGTTTACCAATGAGATTAATCGGCATGGGTATTGGGTGCATAATCTATATGGCGAATACCTCACACGATCGTTTGATTACCGCCGAAGGGGTACAGTTAAAGTGGCTGCGTTGTTTAAGGAAGAGTTTTACACGCCGAGTACATTTCAAAAGGCTTCCTTTGTCGATGTGGAAAATCTAAATGGGTTTAAGACGTTGGAACGTGATAATATACCTACGCCTGCATTATTCACTGATAGAAATCCTTTCAAATTCAATATATGGGAAGCCATTCCAAATGAACATTGCATCTTCCCACAAAGTCAGCTTAATATCCGCTTTTCTCGGTCGTCAGTTGACGTTTACCAAAGTTCGGCAGCAACTCTCTTGGGTATTTCTCCCCTGGCCTTTCTCTTGCGGGAAAAGCAATTCGCGGAAGCTCAGACATTTGCGCAAGAGTTTCAGCGTCGTATTAATAGCCCTACCTTTCTTGAAGCATTTCGTAAAGCATCGAAAAATTTCGTCGATATGTACCCCATATATTATTTAAACACCCATAAGGTGACTTCGCCCCAATTGGTTCCCGTAACTGTGTTGCAGTACTATCTGAAAACCATTACGCAAGATAATTCTAGCTCATTCTTGACATCCATATTGCTTCGAGATGGCACTTCCAAAGATATAGAATCCTTTGTGGCAAGGAGTATACCAGTTAGTGAATTGGATACTTTGCTTCGCCAAGCTCGGCAAAGGTATCCAGAAAAAGAAGAACTGATTCGGGTTTTAATAGACACTAAGGTGACGAAACTAAAATGGAAGGATTTTGAAATTCGAAAAAAATTTTCGAAACGTTTTGACGAAACACTCATTCCCATCTCCCGCAACAGATTTCTCGAAACCCATGAGGGTGCTCCATCTGTTGCGGCTTATCGTGTAGACTTTACTTAAACCGAAACTTGATTGACTCAAAAAAGGTGTTTGAGCTGAGAAAGGAGTTTTATTCGCATTCGGAATTACGGGGAAAGTGAAGGTCACGAGTGTGAGAGGTGTTTTTCACGGACGGAAAAAAATACGGTGAAGCAGGTTTGGTTGGGGATGACTATGAATTTTTAGTGACTAAGATTGATTAAACTTTGGAAAATTATATATTCAATCAACAAAAAGGCGATATAAGGTACTCAAGAGAAAATTAAAGCATAACTTATGACATGCCATGATAAAGGAACGATGGGTCCCATACCCCAGAAAACTGTATTACATTTAAGACACTGTTCATGAGTGCTATACATACACTGACTAACAAAACCTGACCAATGTTTGCCATTTTTAACTTTGAGCTTCTGTATCTCCAGAACTATTGTTTCTATGAAGTTGAAACTTGGCGTAAATGTACACCCACATGTGGGCTACATCGAGAATAAAAGTGGCTATATTCCTGTTTCAGGTCATATTTTCAGGAAGGTTTTAGTGACGTCATTTCATTGGTTAAGTTTTGCAGCGGGCTCAGTTTTTTCAAAAAATCAAAATTTTTACTATCTAAACAACAAAAATAAAGCTCTTAGTAGTCCGTCCATCTGCCTTTGGCCTTAAGAACAGCCTGGCATCGCTTAGGCATGGTATCAATTACCCTACGGCATTCCTCTCTGGTGAAGTTATACCATGTCTCATTAACATGGTCAGTTAGGTCATTCATGCCCCCAGGAGCAGTTTCGTACTCGTTTAAGCGGCCCTTGAGCCATGCCCACATGTTTTCGATTGGATTTAGGTCCGGAGATTGTGATGGCCACACCATTGTCCGAAATTTCTGCCCATTGAGCCATTTCCGAACCAGCTTGGATGTGTGCTTTGGGTCATTATCGTGCTGGAAAATGGTTTTTTCAGGGCTTAAATGGTGATTTTCCAACGTGGTCATGAGGTCACTCTTAAGGGTATCCCTATAGAGCACACTGTTCATCGTGTCCTTGATAATGGTCAGCTGACCAATGCCATCGTAGGTGATGCAACTCCAGACCATAATATGACCACCTCCACCCTTCACTGTAACTTTGACATGCTTGTCCTGGAGTTGCTCCCCACCCCGTATCCACAACCATCTATGTCCGTCAGAGCAGAACCTGTTGATCTTGGTCTCGTCAGACCAAACCACACGGCGCCAATCATCGATAGTCCAATCTTTGTATTTCCAGGAAAAGGCACGATGATTTTTGCAGTTTTGGTAAGACAGTTGAGGCTTTTTGGGTATCACAATGGCTCCGAGGCCAGCTTCTGCTAGTGCCCGCCGTACTGTAGCCACACTTACCTTCACTCCAAGTTCATCTTCCAAACAGGATTGCACCTCGGCAGCATATTCTTTCCTGCCTCGTGTAATTTTATGGACACAAAACCTTTTTTCACGTTCTGTCAGAAGGGTTGGGCGGCCTCCTTTGGACTTGGGGCGAAAGTAGGGAAGGGCCTTTGAAATGCAGCTTACTGTTCCGTTACCAACACCAGTCCTAGAGACAATATCATTTTGACTATGGCCATCATTTAGCAACTTGATGACTTGTTGCTTCTTGGCTTCAAGGATCGGACGCATGATAAATAAAACTGGTTAAAAAGATAATAGAAAAGAAGAGTGCTGTACATTTGTAATATGTGAGAAGTTTAAAGGATTTATACTACATCAATTTCCAGTTTATGGGGTAGGCAAGCTTCACAAGAAACCCGCTGCAAAACTTAACCAATGAAATGACGTCACTAAAACCTCCCTGAAGATATGACCTGAAACAGGAATATAGCCACTTTTATTCTCGATGTAGCCCACATGTGGGTGTACATTTACGCCAAGTTTCAACTTCATAGAAACAATAGTTCTGGAGATACAGAAGCTCAAAGTTAAAAATGGCAAACATTGGTCAGGTTTTGTTAGTCAGTGTATATACCCATTACCTTATGTATAACAGTATATTTATTCGCCAGTTTGCCTTTGTGAAGTTCAATATAAACGAAGTAGCAAGGTAATATCAATTATGGTCAAGACCTCAAAATGTTCGACAGTCACACCAGGATATTCCAAGTCGGGTTTGGACCTACCACCATACCGTAGAAACTACGTACCCAACGGAAAGAAAAAACAATCGGCTGTAACGACCTGGATAGACAGCACATGGAAGTGTATGTTACTATATCACTAAGGACTTGCTTAGCATGGGGTATAATTCCACACACCTGATCGCTATTCGTAGTAATTTAGACATATAAATGCTGTAGCCTATAATCTCTATTGTCCCTATTGTATACCGGAAGTTTTCTCCGTGAAGATGGTTTTGTCGTCGCTATTGTTGCTTACGATGAGTAAATCTCATGACTTAGCTCATCTAATGGATGCGCTGGCTAGCAGCATCTGCGATGACCTTTCGATGCACCCGCAGACTCCAGACTATTTACTGGAGAGGGCGACCTCATCAACTAAGAATATGGTAGTGGATGATATCAACATTTTGGCCATTGAAAAGTATGCAGGCGAGGCAGCTATCTGTTTATCATGGAATTCACTGGTAGATGAGAGTCGACTACAATTTACACCCATTGAGTATCCTAATTCTACCAATACACCAGTTATGCCACCATACAAACGGTCAGTAAAAGTTGGTCAGTTTATCATCCTACTGCACGATATGGACTCGAAGAGTGGGTTACGTAATCGAACTCAACTTCTACGTAGGTGCTAATCATGGAAATACACCCACATAGAGATCATTCTTGGTCAGCATCGTGAAAGGAAGGTGTTCATCCATCACATCCCTCTATATACACCACTAATAATCCAACAAATTTCATGCATCTCTGTCAACTCAGGTTCCCCATCAAACCTGCCTTTGCCATGACCATTAATAAATTGCAAGGCCAGACACTTGGAATAGTCGGTCTATATAAGCCTGTGTGCACTAATTTTTAGCTCTATGTAGCACAGTCACCATCAACTACTAACTCGAGAATTGATATTGCTTTTGCAGATGGGCATCTACCAGCCTATACTCGCACCTTCACACACAAATATTGTTTACAGTTCAGTTCTTTCTTAGTGCCATTCTTTTTTGACATTTATTCCAGATAATTTTACTCATAATAAGTACAACCAGTAAAGCACAGATGAATCATAGTGTAGGGCGTTGCCTCTAATGATAATTTGAAATGGGGAGCTGTTGCGAGTGAAATTTGATTTGTTCTGATTAGAAGGGTGTGGCGTCGAAGATTACCATCCTGCAGCCCTCGCATTAAACACTGCCTTCTCACGTACTCACAAAAAAACCTGCTGCAAGCACGAGACAAAATGCAAGCCAAGTACAGTAGTTTGGTTAATGAAAAATAATGTGTCCACGGTGGTGTATCATCGGTCAAGTATAAGATAAACTGTTCACATACATTATAATCATTGACACATTAATTGGCATAGGAATATCCATGTGCGATGTAGGGGACATTAGGTATACTCTGTTTATACATCACTATCTACTCTCAGCCTTTCTAACTTCTAAGACTTTAGCTCGGCAGCGAGTGTAAGTTTACTTCTCTCAAGGTACAATATCTGTAACCAGTAGTTTTTTGATGAAAATATCTTGCAAGTGGCATTTTTCGGCTAGTAGGAAAAAAAATACCTACATAGTTCTAGTGCTTACGTCGTACTACCTTGGAATCCCCATCCCTAATCGAGTCGTTATAGTATAAAAATAAGGAACTTCCACCTTGAACAGCTCTGTCAGCAAGTAAAATGTTCGTTCCAGTCAAAGCGCATAGCTTCATGGTCAGCAAAAGGTTATCTGTCCTCATAAATTTATAGAAGCGATTAACTGGTGATATCCCGAAGCAAAGCATAGGGATTTATCAGCTGTGCAAAGCGAGACAGTTATCGCTTGTATGTAAACATAAACCACCCCCATTGTATCTATTGTATCAAATGACTCCCCATTATCAGTCTGCATGCTCTGTGACGTAATGGTGGATAAAACCACTGAATCTGTTACTTGTCCTACTGTGGTAGAGGGAGTCATTTCCCTTTGCTGTGTATGACTGGAGTTTTATAAGGAGAATGAGCCGCCATAGTACTTCTTTACCCAAGTGTGCTGTTTCGAATAGAACTCGTTTAGTGTGTGATTATTCATGAACATATTGATAATTTAAAACATTTTAAACCTCCACGTAGTTTTGTGACAGCACTTTGCGTTGGATAAGTCCTCGGATTCACCTTGTTATACAACACATATATGTACTGTTGTTACACTTTGGTTATATTCATATTGCTTTCTTGTATTTCCTTCTTACCGACACGTTTGCTGTGCCTTTTTTACACCCCCCATTATTACCCCACTACACATTATAAAAGGCCCGAAAGTTACAGTTACTGTCAGCAGACACAAACGACGCCACCATGGACCAACAAGAGCTGTATACGTTCACCACCCATGTGATCCAAGAGTACGATACGGATAGAGCGGTGCCCGAGCCTCTCGTGACCGCCATCGCTCAACTATTTCTCGACTGTGGGGACAAAGACGGCCGCCATGGTTTTCTCCGCAAATCCGAAACCATCTACCGACCAAACAAACTAAATGTCAGTCCGGAAGAAGAGGCTAAAATCCAACTTCCCTATAAAACGGATTTCTACAAAGCGCCTTTTAGAGATGGCGAACTCATCCGCGTGGCTCGCGCTGAGGACGATAGAGAGGTACTCATTGTGACATGTAAATCCGACCATGACTACAATGGAAGAGCCATGGACCAACTCCGCGCCCATATGACCATTTCCAATTTCCCGGTGGGACTGCTGTTGTCACAAAGGCGGGCATTCTTCTTTTTCCAAGGGAAAAATGACGACGAAGGGATCCAGCCTGGGCCGGAATTTTCTGATATTTCGAAGCACGTTCCTGAAATTGCCGACATCATCCGGGACCTATAGTACAACCTGGAGGTAGGACAAGACCGGTTTGTTTTAACGAAGAGTGTGGTTGGAGTCTCTTCAACCTGTCTAATTTCCCTATTTCGCCAGTATCTCTTCTCTGAAACTTATCCTTGACTCCGCACTATATATTTGTTATCGTGGACCTTTCTTGATGTACAGCACCCCAGTTCCCCCGTTTAAATGGAACCCAATCCCAATTATCCGATGTAATTTTATTACTATTCCAAGTGCGTTTTTTTTTCCTTTTGCTACTGAAGGTCGAATTTGAGCAAGTGTTGAGATTTTGGATGACACCGCACACTATTATACTACATATTCTGTAGCTTGCAAAAATAAACTAGGAATGGGTTGGCTATTAGTCTCATTCTTTCCATTCTTGCATGTATTGTCTCCATAAAATATCCCGAATTGCATTGAACGAAATAATGCTTACGGCTACGGTAGTCTGCAAAGTATTGGTTTATTGTGGTGTAAGCACCTGTTGGAAACATTATTATCCTAGTATTCTTTTGTTTTGTTATAAGTTTACGTAAGTCTAATGTCGTATGCGAATACTTGATATGAATAAAGAACTATAATAACTCCGCTTTTCTTCGAAGTGTAAATATATGATATTACCATATCTTTACATGTCGTATATTGTATTTTCATATAATGGCATTGAAACAAGTATGATATTAGCAATGTGCATTTGTAGCATAGTCCACTTTATATATGAATTTTTATTAAATAGTTAAACATAGAATACACTCCGGTAAGATTTGCACTATTACAATGCCCGAATGATGTCTGCAATTTCAGGAACGTGCTGCGAAATATCCGAAAACTCCGGTCCAGGCTGGATCCATTCTCCATTGACGTCTTGAAAAAAGAAGGACGCTCGCCTCTGTGACAAAAGCAATCCTGCGAGGAACTGGGAATATCTCATATAGGCACGGAGCTGGGTCATTGCGTGGCGGTTGTAGTCGTGATCCGATTTGCACTCCACGATGAGAACGTGGCTCTCGTCGCCATCATGGAACACGTATATGAGTTGGTCGCCGTTGTAGACCATTCGCTGAGTTACTGCAATGTCGGGACGTAGGGAACTGCCATAATCACCAGGTACAACTCCGGGATTGATAGTCCGGATGATGGCTTCACTCCTGCGGAAATACCCATGGTGGCCGTCTTTGTCCCCACATTCGAGCAATAGATGAGCGATGGCGGTCACGTCAGACTCGGGCACCGATCTACTTGTGTCGACGGATTGGATCATACAGGCTGTGTTCAAATAGACCCGCTGCAGTTGTTGGTCCATGGTGACGTCGCTTGTGTCTGCTGACAGTAATTGTAACTATAGACCTCTTGGAAATGCGTAAAGTGGTAATAACGGATGTGTAAAGAAAATTAATATTGATAAAAAAAATGAAAGTATATTGCTAGGGAGGAAGCATACGGAAATATTATATATAGCAACCATGAAGATAAGATTCATTCTGAATAGGTACAATATTATGTCAGATGACATCCATTTGGCCCACTCGAATGAACTATGTAAACCATGGGAAGACATCGCTGTACAAATAATACACATACAAAGGGAATAGATAGAGTAGTGCATTGAACTCGAGACTGTAATGGAAATTAAGGGTAGTCCTCAAAACTTTGAGTCTGTAATACCACCGATTATCGATTTAGCTGGTTATGCACCCATTCTTAGTGGAGTAGTTGTTCAATTATACTCAGAATATACCCATTTTCTAAAGATGATGGGCTGGTGACAGAGAGGTATACGAAATGTACTACCATATGAATTTTCATTTCTTTTCTTTTACTCCATTACTGGATATACATCAGCTAGATGGCTTCCAAGGCTGGCTTGCACTCTACTTTGTCATACGTAATGAGCCTTTCCACCATGATCTTTGTAAATAACCATGAAGCCTTTTTAAGAAATGATAAAGCCTCACGCTAGTTTTGAAAGGGTATATGGAGAATGACAAACTTCAGCCCTTAATGAATACTAAACGGAATGGAATCACCGATGAGGATGTAATACTGTAGATAAGCTGTGCCAAAGGAAATCAACAGCGTGAGATGCGACTAAGTTTAATTAGCCGATTATTAGTGTACTGGCTTTAAATTCTAATAAAAAATTAGCTCGGAATCACTTGTACAAACAAAATCACCCCCATTGTATCTATTATGTCAAGTGGTACCCCGTTATCCGTCTATGTGCACTGTGACGTAATGGTGGATAAAACCACTGAATCTGTTACTTGTCCTACTGTGGTAAAGGGGGTCATTTCCCTTTGCTGTGTATGACTGGAGTTTTATAAGGAGAATGAGCCGCCATAGTACTTCTTTACCCAAGTGTGCTGTTTCGAATAGAACTCGTTTAGTGTGTGATTATTCATGAACATATTGATAATTTAAAACATTTTAAACCTCCACGTAGTTTTGTGACAGCACTTTGCGTTGGATAAGTCCTCGGATTCACCTTGTTATACAACACATATATGTACTGTTGTTACACTTTGGTTATATTCATATTGCTTTCTTGTATTTCCTTCTTACCGATACGTTTGCTGTGCCTTTTTTACACTCACATTATTACCCCACTACACATTATAAAAGGCCCGAAAGTTACAGTTATTGCCAGCAGACACAAACGACACTATCATGGACCAACACGAGCTTTATGCATTGACCACCCGTACAATCCAGGCTTACGACACGGATAGAGCGGTACCCCATTCTGATGTGTCCGCCATTGCTAATATGTTGTTCGACTGTGCGGGTAAGGATAGCCGCCATGGGTATGTCCGTAAGTCCGAAACCATCTTCTGGCCTACCAGCCCCAAAGTCGTTTTGGGCAAGAACGGCATTGTCGAGCTTCCCATTAAGGCGAAATTCCAGAAGTCACTTTACAGAGATGGCGAACTTCTCCGCGTAGTTCATGCTAAGGACAAGAGGGACGTGCTCATTGTGATATGTAAATCCGACAGTGACTGCAATGGTGGAGCTATGGAACACATTTGCGCTACTATTACCATTTCCAATTTCCCGGTGGGACTGTTGTTGTCACAAAGGCGGGCGTTCTTCTTTTTTCAAGGGAAAAACGATGACGAAGGGATCCAACCCGGGCCGGAGTTTTCTGATATCTCGAAGCACGTTCCTGAAATTGCGGACATCATCCGGGACCTATAGTATTGCAGAGATGTAGGATGTTCTTTATTCGGAAGAGTTTATTTTCATGTCTGGGTGATATGCGATTGCTTTTAATTACGTAGTAAACGATAGCACTGTGAGGTGTGGTAAGCGATAATAAACATTGCAACCCTGCGGAGGAGAGAAGGAAGTATAACTAGAGAATGTGCTTCAGGTATGAATAATGTGCCCGCAGTGGACCTATGCAAAGCCACAGTCGTATAACAGCTACTGGGAGCCAGAGGTTGCGGAACACTCAAATCTTAACAAAAAAATTGTTGTAGGAATCCGAGGTCCACACCGATCATTGCAGTTGACATTTTTGCTTTTCTTTGAAATGACACCAAGTAGCAGAACTGGTGCTGCTTTTAGTGCTTAATGAGAGCGTCTCCTCTGCTTGATCTTCCAGCCGTTACTGCTACTGATATAAATGTGACCATAGTGCACACTGTTTAGTGCCCCGTCTCGTTTACCTCCTGCTTATTCTTACATCAGTTGCTATCCAATGATGTGCAGGGGAGTCATATTAGTACGATATCTAAAAAAGTTGCAAAAAAAATTAGCATTTTTTTGTCATACACTGTCCTCTGCTGTTTTATCGCACTTTACTATTTTTTTATCCAATTGCTTCTTACGACTTTCGCCGTTACTGTTTCTCCACTTACGAGCAAGGTGCTATTTCTAAATTTCCTAGATTACCATGTCGTCACCCGCCAAGTTCGATCGCTCCGAAATGGAGTCGTTGCTCACCAAGCGTTTCTTTTACGCACCGTCGTTTAGTATCTACGGCGGGGTGGCCGGTCTCTACGATTATGGACCCACTGGGTGCGCCCTGCAAAATAACATCCTGTCCCTGTGGCGTTCACACTTTGTGCTGGAGGAGGACATGCTAGAACTGGACTGTTCCATCTTGACCCCCGCCGAAGTGTTGAAAACGTCGGGTCACGTTGATAAATTCAGCGATTGGATGGTCAAGGATACCCAAACTGGGGACATTTACCGTGCCGATCACTTGGTCAAAGGAGTGTTGGAAGCCCGGATAGAAGGTCACCTTGTGGCCAAGGCCCAGAAACTTACCGTAGGGGGTGACAAGAACGGCAGTGGAGCTTCGTCGGCACCCGTGAAAAAAGCTGGTAAGAAAGGTGGTAAAAAGGCCGGTTCGGTGGCTGTGGAACTCCCGGAAACGTTGGTTGACGAGTACCAAAACGTGTTGGCCCAGTTAGATAACTACGACGGAGCCGGCTTGGGGGAATTGATTAACCGGTTCGATATCCGGGCCGTGGACACTGGTAACCCAGTCACTGCTCCGGTAGAATTTAACCTCATGTTCGAAAGCAGTATCGGTCCCACTGGGCACCTCAAGGGTTACTTGCGTCCTGAAACTGCCCAGGGTCAATTTCTGAATTTTAAACGTTTGCTCGAGTTCAATAATGAACGTATCCCTTTTGCCTCGGCCACCATTGGTAAGTCGTTCCGTAACGAAATTTCTCCCCGGGCCGGCTTATTGCGGGTGCGTGAGTTTACTATGGCGGAAATTGAGCATTTTGTGGACCCCTTGGATAAGGCCCACCCGCGGTTCGACGAAGTCAAGGATCTCCAAGTACGTTTATTATCGGCAGCGACCCAACTGCAGGGTGGCACAGAAGTCACGGAGATGACCATTGGAGAGGCCGTGGCCACGAAGATGGTCGATAACCAGACACTGGGTTACTTTTTGGCCCGTATTTACATGTTTTTGCTGCGTATCGGTATTAAGAAGGACCGACTTCGGTTCCGTCAACACATGTCCAACGAAATGGCCCACTATGCCTGTGACTGTTGGGACGCCGAAATCCTCGTCAGCTACGGCTGGATCGAATGTGTGGGGTGCGCCGATCGGTCGGCGTATGACTTGAGCGTGCACGCCAAACGTACCAAGGAGCGTCTCTGCGTACAACTGCCCCTTCCCGAACCCGTGGTCGAAGATGTGGTACAACTCACCATTAACAAAAAGGTATTTGGTCCCAAGTTTAAAAAAGCCGCCAAAATTGTGGAGGAATACCTTACTTCTCGTACCGAATGTGAACTCTTGGATCTGCAGGCCCAGCTCAACGCCCAAGCCGAAGGTGGAGCAGTGACTGTAACGGCTGGGGATGGTAACCAGTACGCTATCGACCGCACCTTGGTTAGCATTGACAAGGTCCAGGTGAAACGAAGTGTGCGGGAATTTATCCCGAACGTCATTGAGCCTTCCTTTGGTGTCGGTCGTATCCTGTACGCGGTCATCGAACACAGTTACTGGGTTCGGGAAGAGGGTGACGGCCAACGGGGTGTGCTCTCTTTCCCCACTTGCGTGGCACCCTTTAAATGTTTAGTACTCCCTTTGAGTAACTCCGAGGTCTTTACCCCAATGGTTAAGGAATTGGCTGGTGCGCTACGTCGGATGGGTATCCCCGCCAAGGTGGACGATTCCTCGGCTTCCATCGGTAAACGTTACTCCCGTAACGACGAACTGGGCACAAGCTTCGCCCTCACAGTGGATTTCCAATCCGTCAAGGATGATTCCATTACCTTGCGCGAACGGGACTCCACCCAGCAGGTGCGACAATCTAAACAGGTTATCATGGATCTCTTGCAGAAATTAGTCAAGGGTGAAATGACTTGGTCCCAGGTGACCGCCCAATACCCGTTGTTTACTACCACCCAGGAATCTAGTTAGGACGACTGTAGAACGTATTTATTAGTTGAACTTGGGGTCATTTTGCAATTCATCCCGTAGTTGGAAAATAGGGATTAGAATGGTAGTTGGGATTATCTTGATGCTTATGATTGTTGATGTTGATTTTGGGACGTAGGCAGGGGGGCGTCTACTTATTAAGATGTTACTTTTGAGCATTACACAATTTGGGTAGAGGAATGAAGTCAAGGGTTTATGAGATCAACAATAAGTGGAATACCTAACATTTACTTTCTATCGTATTGGTATCAGTCTAGCTACGAAAAGTCGTCGTTTACCTGCGTGCTTGATGATTCGTATACGCTGAACCAGTCACCCTAGAACCGCTGCACGATTGAAACCAAGGGCGTTTTTTCTTAACGAGATAGGAATGAATAAGAAAAATATCAAAATCACTTTCACATATTAAAAACTACATTAACTTGGAAAAATGGAGATACCCCCACTTGAAACCTATAGACGAAATAGTGAAGGTGTTAAAAAAGTAGGCTGCTTAAAGAAAACTAGTACAAACACGTCAACCACAATTTGGAAAGAAGATTATATATTCATGGTGAACTGGTCCTGCCTGAGGTAGGGTAAAACTTCTTTCCCTCATCCTGGGCACAAAGCATCACCTCGACTTCCGTATTAAAAGGCAACTCCTTCGTATTTGGCCACCTTTTCCAATGGTATAATTTTTAGCTCAGAAGAGTCACTAAACTGGATAATCACGTCCGCACCATCAAAAGCCACCAGAATCCCTACGGTGCCTTGGTTATCCGCTCCACCCAAAACTTTAACCTGGTCTCGACGGGAAGGTCGCACCAATCCTAAATGACTTTCGGGTATTGTGTGCTCAGTGCCCTCGAGTGAGGCATCGGATTCGCACTCGGTAATACGTACCAAGCAACGGCCGCCTCCTTCCACCCGAGTTATAACCCCTTGGGTACCACGAGGAACCTTGTCAAATTGGGCATTATTCTCACTAACGGTCACGGCGATACCCTCGGTGGGCCACCCCCGGGGAGGTCCCGTGCTACTGCTACGTCCATCATTAGCGTAGCCGTGGGCAGAGTCCATTCCGGTCCCACGACGGCCCATGTCCGCTCCACTACCACGACCAGATCCGTACGACGACGAATCGCCAAACCCACCGCCGCCATAAGGAGTTTGAGGCACGCCTACGCCTGGTGCAGGGGTAACCGGTACTCCAGCTCCCGGTGTAGGCGCATGGTTATAAGGTGTACCACCCTGGGCGAATCTACCTGGCGTTTGTGGTGCATGACGGTCTGACCCACCCCATGTATTCGGGGTAGCCGCGGAAAAGTGACCTGGGGCGGGCGTTTGTGGGTAATCCGACGACATTTGAGGTGTAGTGGGATTGTAAACCGAACCAGGTGTCGGTGCGTAATCAGAACGGGCCACAGTCGAAGGTGGACTACCCCAGCCATCCCCAGACTGAGAAAGACTGTTTCCATAGTCGTCACCGCCACCCCAGTGAGGGGTGCGACTACCAGCGTCCCAGGCTGATGCCGCGCCCGCCGAGGATTCCCTGTCCCCCCATCCACCGCCCGAGTTAGTATCCCATCCCAAGGCTCGTGGGTTGGGTGTGCGACTGCCGGAATCCCACGCGGGAGTACGAGAACCGTCACTGACGTGGAACGGGGTCCGTGACCCGTT